>JAHWFP010272575.1:0-20941 GCA_023313725.1 Lithobius niger
TTCTAATTTCCGTCGTAAGGGTGCTGCGAGCACTGGTCACGTGACCAGCTCTCTCGACCAATCAGAGACATATCACTTAAAAATAATCCTCCATTTAGTTCCAATTCCTACCACCCGAGGGACGACCGGAAATGCCCTCCGCTCACGTGACGACCGGAAATGCCTTCCGCTCACGTGACCGACTCTCAACCAATCAGAGAGCGAGCAGGCCTTATATATTACTTAGAACCGGAAGCCATCTTTCTTACTGATTCCAACCTTCAATGGTGGTAGACGCCACACAGAATTTAATAAAAAAAAGTTCAATTCATTAAAAAAATGCATAGTCTTACTAACACTAACCCAATACATCATCTCATCTGTGACGTCACAGATGAGACAATAAGAATTAGTATTGTAAAAGGTAGCAGAGCTGGCATGGATATGCAGAAACTACACTACTGCTAATTGAATGGCATACGTTTGTAAAGCATTACTACGATATAAACTCGGACACGTTCGAAGAGAGGGACAGATAGAATCCGGCATCAGACATTTTTAAATGTCTACTATGTCGCTAGTCCAAGAGTTAAAATCGTTCGAATAACCTAACCATTTCACGAAATAGTCTGTGCGACCACACGTCGTTTCCTAGTCCTGAGCACGCGTTCAACCTAATATACCTCAGGCTCTCTCACCGGCTGAAGCTCCTCTTTGCACCAAGTACCTAAAATAGAGTTATTGTCGTAATCCCTAACGACGTACGTGGGAATCTCACCTTTACGGTTTTTACTTTTAATGTAAACATTTTCCTCGGTCCAATTTGGGTGTAGCTCTTACCAAACATCCCACTACGCAACCCCATCCTAACGAGCTCTCCCACCCTGTAGTCACAACCGCCATACGAATTAATAAAAACCTCACCTTTATTGCCCTCGTTTACTTCTATAGGCCATACGAATTAACAAAAACCTCACCTTTATTGCCCTCGTTTACTTCTATAGGCGCCATCTTTATGGACCTATGGTAAGATCTATTATAGGTCTGCACTATATCTTGCAAAGCGTCCAGGTAACGATTAGTGTTGTTTACATGCAGAAAACGACTTATCCTACCCCTTAAGCTTTCGAATTACCCTTTTGGCCACTGAACATTTTAAATCTTCGTTTTGAGTGACACGATGGTGCACGTTGTACCTTTTAAATATGTCATTTACACGTTTAGGTACGAATTCGCCTCCTTCGTCACTCCAGGCGGCAAAAGGTACATGTCCCCTGTCAAATAATTTGGTTAAAGCACTACTGACGGAACCTGTATCTTTATTCTTCAGAGGCAAAACACAAACTCTTTGGTAAAAATGTCTCTCACAACTAATAAAAAAAAATTACGTTATTGTTTTCATAAGCCGAGTTACTGACATCAGCGAGATCCATTCCCCATTATTTTTTCTGGACAGCCCACACTGACCCTATTACGTTCGAATTACGTGTAATAGGACGTAATTTACGTCTAAAGTGTAACTTGATTCTCCTTTCAGCTAATTTTTGATAGCTCGCAACGTAATCCCGTGCCCGGGATTTGTCATATTCGGAGAGGGAGTGGTCCCCTAGGATACTCTTCATGGGGGGGGGGAGATGAGGCTTAATGGCGCGTCGACAGCTTGGTCATTAGCGCCAACCTCAGTCACAGTGCAGTGGTCCGGGTTGCCACTGCACCACACATTACAGAGATATTATTCAAACCCCTAATCTAAATCTTGTCATACTCTTCATGGAATCATCGAGTTTATTTAGCGGTTAGGTAAACGCACATGGGCTGGGGGACGGACCTGTCGTTCCTAGTCGGTGCTAGATCTAGGGGCAATAACTGCATTCGTTTTTATACGTCTCTATTTAGCTATTAAACCACCTAATAGGCCTAAAACGGGACCTAAACGCCGACTGAGAACCCGCCGGTTTGGTTGTTGGTCAGGTGTTTATGTTTGTCTTTGTTCGAATAGCTTTTGGAGGCTACTTTCAAAAGCACATTCTTGTATTTCTTTGGAGTCCTTTTTTGAATAGGCATTAAAGGTGCACGCCTATTAATACCTACTTTTACGCAAAAGAATAGAGACATATATACGAATGTTGCCTGTTCGTGAAGCGGAGCCTAACATACAATGGATAAAATTAGTTAAACAATTTAAAGAAGATATTTAAACGAAAATATACTGAATAAGGTATTACATCGGTTATGGTATACATATTAAATGGTCTGCTTGTCAATACTGTAGGATCACCATTCTATCTAAAAATATATTTAAAAAAATCGAATTGTTTGCTAAAAAAATGACATCTAATACGGGTCATATAAATACGTACTATTACTCACTGTGACAAAGCAGTAATACAGAGTCGACAAGTCGCAAGTAGTTTTGTAACGAAACTGAAGTCAGACCTGCATTATAGTGTATAGACTATAGTTATATAACTGACCTGAGTCAAGGGTACAGCAGTAGTAGCATAAGCGTAAGTACCAAGCCACTTCCGGTCACGTGACCACTATCGCCATCTTGGATTATGATGTCACTTACGGTTTATGACGTCACTTCCGGTTTTTGACGTAATATCTCGTAATTTCCGGTTTTCTTGACGTCATTTCCGGCATAAGAAGGTGTACGTACTATGCCACCAGAAATGCCACCATATTAGATCCGGCATATTGGATCTATGACGTCACAAACCGGAAATGACGTCACAATTAAGTATTTTACCCACACAACATGCTTTACCCTTCTCACCCCTATTTACCCCTCTCATATAATGAAAACCTAAGAAAGTACTTCAACTGGCTGTGGCTGAGACCTCTCAACTGTATAAGACCATAGCAAGTATTCACAACATAGAAAAATGTAAAAACACAGACACCATTCGCTACAAAACAAACTGTTTATTCATGGTCACAGAAACAAACTACATGGACAGTATTGATTTAGTTTGCAGAATGACCGAAATGTTCTTATTTTAAAAATGAGACAAACTTCTTATACTGAGATGCCCGTCGTAGCATTTTAAATTATGACAGAATATGGGTAAAAAGCTCTTAAACTTATACTGTAAATTACACGCATTGTCAGCTGCACCTCTATACTTACCGCTCAAAAGACAGTGGTCACGTACCCTGATGTCACCAACAGCAAACAAATTACCGCAAATATGACAATGAGTTGCGCTAACATAATCTAACAACCCAGTATATTCAGGTACCAAAGGCAGCATTCGCCCTTTAATCTTTTCAATTTCATCATAAACTACTCCTAAATGAGTAAAAAGGTCTTCATGCAATTTTCACCTCGAAATACCCTATGAGCGTAAACGCTACCATCGTGTACAACCACAACGTAAGAATAACCACTCGGTTGGTGTAAACTCGTTTTGTCAGTGAAAAAGGTTGAAGAATCCGGATTACACGAACTTATTTTAGAAAGTATCGATTCAAAATCTAGATACATAACGTACAGAACTGGTAATTGTTTGTCGTACCTCGTAAACTCCATGTACGGTTTCTCAGTAGGCATTTTAATTTGTTGAGGCTCAAATATCCTACACAATCAAAAGTGATCAACCAAAGCAGCGTCGGAACGGAAGTACGAGAAACACTAGTGACATACAAATTTCTTATCGTTTGTATGCACCAGCCTATTGAAATTCTTAATCCAACAGTAATGATTACCGTTAACCAACAATAGTTTAACTTCCCATACAATAAAATGCACAAGTTATTCTGTGATTCAAATTTTGCAATCTCACTTACAGGTGTAGGAAAGGAAAGCTCGCTAAAATCCAACCATTTGACATATTTACGATAATGGCTTACTCTATTGACATGATTTTCTACAGGGTACAAAGCAGCTAAGATACTGTACACGAAACACTTATTGTTATCGCACAAATCGTTCACTACAGCACATTTATCATTCAAAAATTTGTCAAGTACTACATTTCCACATCATCCGCTTAAAGGGCACATACCTTCCCACGCGGACGACACAACCGTCGATCCTAAAAACAACCCAACACGAACCATGTTTCTGAAAGCAGTCCAATTGATATAGAATTTTACCAATGGCAGCAATTAACTCTTCCTATACAAATTCTGAAGACAGCAGTCGATGCGGGCTACTGCACAAATAGACGGGCATACGTTCGGTTTCCCCATCAAAACATATTTTTTCCAAAATAACGTTGATGCAGATCATAAATTTAAACTGTCCCATCTATAGGAGTAGACTATCGAACAAAGTCAAAAGGTGACGTCTCATATCCTCCAAATAATCACTGACGTCCCGTGTATCGCTAGGTAACGTATATACAAACCTTTTAAAGTACGACTTGAACGCAGACGCTTCTTCCCGTAACACGGGTGGTTCCAGCGGCCGGGTGGTATGAGCCTCGATGCTGTGATGCAGGAAAGCATCGTGTGTCGAGAACGTGAGCCTGCAGATGGGACAAGTGACGAGGTGTACTCTGGCGTGACGTCGCAGGTTTATGTCATTTACGAAGGACCTATAACATACGTCATAAACGTGATTACGGTCGTGGAAGGCCCTTGTGTGATGTGCCAGGAGCGCCCTCGTCCCGTACGTCCGTCCACATTGTCCGGAGGTAAACATCCCTATGCCTGAGGAAGAAGAAAAACACACATACATAAAAATTAGTGAAATAAACTAAACAATTACACTACGAGTTTATTGACATAATCGTAAACCAACTTTTTGAAGAGGGGAAGCCCCTTCGCAACGTTTTAAGATATAAATACAAAAATAACCACAAGTTTTCGTGTTAAAATCTTGAAGCTTTACAGTATTGTACCACCACCTATTTCCATCACACCTCTTCTTTAAATGTTCGAGCAAAGTACTTGTAAGAGGTAACAATCCAAAACTATCAAAGTACTCGCAGTCACTCAAAACCACCCAATGACTGCCAGGTTTGTCACATTTGTTGAGATTAACGACAGACCAGCCCTTCCCTTCCGGAATATGATTAGCAGGGAACACACTTTGACAATCAACACACAACGGACGCAATATATCGTCTATTTTTTTCGTATTCATTCTGTAGAGAGTACGTTTCGTTTTTCGTCAATTTCCAACAAAGCTTCTTTTTCACCCAAAAATACAACCGTGACGTTTTGAGCTAAGTCTGACAATAAGTTCAACTCGACACGAACGATGCCATTGTTAACTAAAGACACGTGAGTAGGGTCGTTGGAATTTGAGTCGGCCGTCAAATTGAAGCAAAACAATAACGATTCAAATTGTTTTTGATCTTTATTAAGAGGGAGCACATGCTTCTTAGGATTCGGTTATAATCGCCCCCGGGTCACGTCAAAATTTTACTGATGTGTGGACCTAGTTTTTTCGCTGGTTTGTTTTTTCTTTCTTTCCTGGATCTATTATTGTAGACACATTAGACGATATGACTACAGGCTAGGTCTAATTATACGAACACGAACTGGTTTTGTTGACAAGCAAAGTTGTTTTTCTTTTTTTTTCTGTTTGTGCGTGACTCATGACTCATGCCTTGAACGAGTGAGCTTAAACAAACATGGTGTATGCAAGTCAACTGCAAATCGTTTGACACAAAAAGAACGACATAATGATTTATTATTCATTGTCTATTTCTCTTTGGTGAAACGAATACCTGAGGAGGATATCTAATACCTCTAATACCTACAGGTACTTTCTTAGGTTTTCAATATGTGAGAGGGGTATATAGGGGTAAGAAGTAAAGCATGTTGGGTGGGTAAACACATAGAAAATTATGTCAAAAAACCGGAAATTAAGTCAAAAACCGGAACAAACGTCATAAACCGAGGTGAAAAATGTATTTTTTGACGTTATTTCCGGTTTGTGACGTCATAGATCCAATATGACGGATCCAAGATGGCAGCATTTCTGGTGGCTTAGTACGTACACCTTCTTAGGCTAGTAATTACGTAAAAAACCGGTAGTGACGTCATAATCCAAGATGGCGACGGTGGTCACGTGACCGGAAGTGGCTTGGTACGTACGCTTATGCTACTACTTACAGCGTTCAAGCCGTCCTCGGTGGTCACTATCAAATTTAACGATTACATAATAACGTAAATCTTGTTACCAAAGGTGCTGTTGCTAAGGCTCGGAACCATCCGTTTTTCGTAAATAAATTAATTCAATCAATTAAAATAGCGTAATGTAAGACATATTTTAGGAGCTATGACCGATATGGTATTCATTAGAGTAAACCTAATTGTACGTAGTAAGGGTCCAACACCATCATTAATTGATTAATGTTATCAGAAACGATCAAATCGTAATTGGAAGGTCTTTAGCAACGATATAAACATATGAGGCTGCCAAAAATATTGAAAGCCGCTTTATTCCAGCCAGAAAGCCGTACTCGACTACCTACAAGCTCCATATGATCCAGCTTTTGGCAAGTTGCAAATCATTTTATTCCTATAATGTATTTCTTGCAATTCAGTTTTTGAAAATATTTTTTCTTTTAAATCAAAGCAAAATTAGTAAATTACGTTCCTTTCCTGTCTTTACAGGCATAATAAATTATTATTATTCACTGTCAAAATTATTATTATTATTAATAAATACTACTACTACCATCGTCTTAACATGACATTGGAATTAGGACATAATGTCACCATTAAGGTGTACAGGATGAACAATTTCATCAAGATTAGCATTCAAAAGTATGACCACGAAGGTATTGCAATGTCTGAAGGAGTTTGCATATTCGATCAAGACTGGCGTAACACAGATTTAATTCCACAATGGTTAGCATGCTTTGAGCATGAAAAGCAGCTTTTATTATACGTAGCGCCTACCTTGATCACTTCGTACTTCAACAATCATGGGTACAAATACATAGCTTAATAGACACACGCATTATAATTCATTGAATTACACAAGTCACAAATACGTGCTTCGATCAATGCGCGTGAATTTGTAAAGGAATGTTGCATGCAATTAATGCACGGTGCTCAAGATTAAGACCTTTCAAAAAACTATGAACTCTAATTGTAGCTTTTGTTTATTTCGCAGGAGATTCAATAGTATTATTAGCATTATATATAGGGTGTTTCAAAAGTCCCAGATAGGCTGATTAACTTTTGAACGGATGAGAATTGAAACTTTCTCCTTTAGGGGATATCGGTTGGGTCGAAGGTTCTATCTTTTAACATAAGAGACATCGCAGTACTCCCCCTCAAGGGGGCCCCAGGGGGCACAACTAGTAATTTCAGATGGGAAGGGAGGGTCGAGTAGCACGTCATGTTAAAGGCCTTAACGAGCTGAGAAAAATGGCTAAATAGCACTTCGCATTGGAAGCATTTACGCCACTAGAAAACGATTCAGAGATGTTCACAACGTGGCGGAATGTTCCAGATGGATGAATTGAAAGACACACGTAAAAGAAATGTAGCAATATTCAGGTCCCACATTTGTGGGGGGGGGGGGGACGGCCAAATAAAATCTTGGTAGGGGCTAAGCTCAAACTTTCAAATGGGTGGGGGGAATCAAGGTGCACCTCTTAGTAAAGATCTTAATAAGCAAATAAAAAGAGCGAAAAGAAATCGTTGCTACGCTGCTTCCTTCCAAAAAGGCGACAATGCAAAGTTTGAAACAGGTGGATAAAGTAATAAGTGAATTTGTGGCCAAATCGATAAAATGCATCTCAGGAGAAAAATGTTTACTTCAGGGAAGCAACATGATGAAACTTAAAGGTAGTTTTCAAAAGTAGGCCATTGATTTACTGAAGTGACAGATCACTGCCACAATAAAGCTTGATATTTTCGTGGACCCTTACACTTCCGTACATCCATTTGCTTGTACATTTTTTCGTACCTGGTGTCCCAAAGTAAGGGGCTTCAACCTTGTTTTATTGTACATGTACCTTTCGGTTTATCCCCCTTGAACAGACTTGGAAGAATTTGTATCACGTTCGTACTGTAAAGAGGCGCCATTTTTTATTGGAGCAAGGTAGCGACGTTTTCTTTCCACCATTTTATCGCAGGTCGTAAAGAGCTTTAATATGACGTGCCTCTTGACCCCCTTTCCTATTTGAAATTCTTTACTGCAGCCACAGTCAAGATTTTATTTGCTCGGCCACCCCCTCCCCCCCAAAAAAAAATGCGGGACCGCAACGTTGCTACTTTTCTTTTACGTGGGTCTTTCAGTTTATCCATCTGGAACATTCTGTTACGTTGTGAACATCTCTGAATCGTTTTCTAGTGGCGTAAATGCTTCCAATGCAAAGTGCTAATTAGCCATTTTTCTCAGCTCGTTAAGGGCTTTAATATGACGTGCTACTCGACCCCCCCCCCTTCCCATCTGAAAGTGTGGAAGCCCACTTTCAACTTTCTTTTGTGACATAGTCCTGAATACAGTCGACAATAAATTTCCAGGTTGAAAAATTTCCACAAATTAAATATTACAAGCGATACATCGACGATTGTTTAGCACTTCTACCAACACAACTTAAGTTACTAATCCTCGATTTTCTCAACAGCATCACTAAATCACTCACTTACAGTATGGAGTCCTCTAAAAACAATGCCATCCCATTTTTAGATGTAAACGTCATTATTAACGATAATAGCCTAATCAAATTCACGCACTTCAGAAAAAGTATGCAGTCGTCTCGCACCCTACATTACAACTCCTATGTTGATGTCCACTACAAAAGTAATGTAGTAATAAATGAAGTTAAAAGTGTTGTCTCACACACCAGTAATGCTGACTTATTGCAGCATGAATTTCAATACATCTTTCAAAAGTATGTTGAGAATGGGTTCCCACTCGGGTACGTTAAATTAATTTCAAAAGCTTTGACCACCAAAACGCCCCCCTCCCCCCTACGAGTTTCATTGCTCTGCCTTACTTCAAAGGCATCTCTGAAGTCCTTAAGAAGAAAATTACATCAATAACATCCGACTTGTTTCAAACAGCCACCAAAATATTAAGCAGCTGACCATGCACCATGAAAATAAAAACAATAACAAATCAGACGACATGTTATCCACACATAATACTGTTTATCGAAATCCCTGTACGGAGCCAACCTGTACTGCTACATATGTAGGACAATCCCTTCAAAAACTTAAGGAACGTATGGCATCCCATAAATCAAACTTCAAATTAAAAGTCGAATCAAATTCTTTAGTGCAACACTGCCTTTCAACAGGCAAGTCGCCAGACAAATACGCAACAGGCCATACCCCCGACTTGGACAAGGTCCAAATCTTGTTTCGTGAAAAATACACCAGGGCGCGTATCAATCTTGAAACGCTAGTCATCCATACACATACACCACCTGTACATAACCACTTAGTGCCAGATAATAAATTTCTAAAAGAATATTTTCCTGTAATTAAAACACTTAAACTCGACTCTTTTGCCAGGCATATTAAAAAACCCACATAACGAATGCATCACACATTCGAAACACGTGACCCCGATTTGCATGAACCTTGCCTGCGACGTGGCATCTCAACGGAGCAGGTGGGTCTTGCTTTTCGGCTGTCATTTCTGCCTCTTTTGAGGGGAGAAATTGGTGGTTTTTATCCTTTTTAAATGACTGTTTTATGCTTTTAATCTAGGATGACTTAGTGGCTTTTGCCATGCTTTAATTTTATTGCTAACCTGAAGACGAAAATTGATAATTTTCGAAACGTTGTTTGTATTTTTATGTATTTTTATGGTTTGCCTTCATATAATAAGAGATGGATGGCAGCTCTATCTAGCCTTTGCCCTGCACATATCCTGTACACTACCCCCAGGTTGTTTCCCATTTCACTGTGAACAATGAAATGCATTCAGTATCGTACTGCTCAGCAAGAAGATGATCGAACTGTTGGTTGGTCAATCTAAAATAACCATGGATTCTGTCAAATCAATCGAGAAATGGATCCTGAATTTAACCAATGCGCACAAATGTACAAATTGCAAATATGTTAGTATAATGACGGTCACGTGACCTGAGCTAGTAGTATTATTTCTAATAACAATAATAATAACTGGCCATTCCGCTTCCCAACGGACATGTCATCTAAACAGTCCAGACGGGGATGGTAAAACGTCGCAGATTAACACCCGTCGGGACTTGTGCAGCCTACAGTGCACAGATATGCCTAACCCCTGTCGAGAAAAGCATTGTGCCAACATATTGGACTTACTAACTCCAGAATTTCACCTGACATCCTACTGTATCGGGAAGTTTCAACACGCAACGCTCAACCTATACTAGAGATATGGATCCCCTGTAAATCAAGATGTCGTGTTGAACATAATCAAATCAATTTCAGACAGTGCAATGGTTGGCATCACCCCTTTAAGAAGTAAAACAACACGAAAAAACTGTCTATTAAACCATTACAAAAATGACAACATTCCGTACGAACACCTGACTGACGACGACAAGTACACACTACCTTTCGACCTGCTCTTTCCCAGTTGGCGTCTAAACACCAAAATGGAGAGTATGACATCAGAGATCCTTTCCTACTGCAGTTTTCGGAACATTATTCTTATGGATCTACATGTTTTATCACTCCGTCGTATTACAATAACCACGATTAACACGTGTGTAAAGACGACATGTGTAATAGGGTTATGCCGATTAATCGTTTAAACGATAATCGTCTTCTTGACGATTAAACGTTTAGTAATTTTCGTTTAATACAAACCGAACCTCCGGCTGCCGATATTCGCGGTATCGGCTTCGGCAACTTTCGCAGAAATATCGATAACTTTGTAACCGTTCGAGATTACGACATGCGGTTCGCGGGGTTTTGCTCAGGAAATCACAGAGTATCTTCCTAGCTATGTTTTAACTATGGATTACTATTTGAATATTTTTTTATTTTAATAATTATTGGACTTTTCCAGAAAACTACACCTTTGATGAAAAATTGGGAATGCAATTTTGGATATCCGGTTCGGTATTGGTATCTGATCGGTAAAGTTGGTATCGGTGCAGCCTTATTTAAAATATTAGTCAATTTTATTTTTAAAAATAATTTCTGAAAGCATTCTGAACACAACCTTTTACATAGCAAACCCATACTCGGTATCACTTTGACTTTCCAGATGTCTGATTTACTCTAAAACTAGGAAGAAGAGATTCGTATTTGTCGCGTTAATTATGTTTCATGCTATTATCGTTATTTTCCAAGCTGCAGCAGTTTATAAACCGAGACAAAAAATTTAATATATGAAACCCAAGTTTCAGTAAAAATTGCTGCTTTCTTGGTACTGTTCGAAAGCTGGGAGATGAATGATGTCCTCAACTTCACTGCCTTTATTCCTTGCATAAACTGCTCCGTTCTCGATAAGATTTTTTAAAAATCCTTTAGTATTGTGACCTCCGATAGGTTCTTTCGTGGAACGAAACCTTTGAATGCATCGTAGCAAAGCCTCAGGTGATATCACGTGAAGCGAGTGTTCGGACGGAACAATAAAAATGGAGTGGACTCAAAACTATTAAACTTAAAAAAAAAAATTATTTGGGGGACGGGGGATTACGTTAATCGCTTTTTTTAACCTTATGGTAAACGTTTAGCCAATTAATCGGAATTTTACAACCCTAATGTGTAAAGTATAAGATTGTTTCTATTCACTTTTATAATTTTTTTTAGTGCGATAAGAAGCTCCCCATGATATTATACTGAGGAGATGGGTGGGTGGGTGGGTGGTGGTGCCGTCCCCTGCCCATTACGCAGCACGTGTCCGATCTGTAAGCATGTGCATTAGGTCCGTTTTTCTTTTCTTTTCTTGTCATTTCTTTTTAGCATTTCGTAAATAAATTCTGTCCCGACTTCCGCCTAACTTGACAAATTCATAAGAGATGCATTCATGAGTGGTTTCTACATATGATCCATTACTTAACCCTGCAATAGTGTTCTCACCATTCACGCTCCTTCCATTAGAACCTTTTAGTTTTGGTTTCATTCAGGCTAATATTGTGGCAGCTATTGGTTGTTGTGTTGCTCGCTGTCGTTGTCGGTTTCCTGCTAACTGGTATGACATTTATATTTTATCGACGCATTGGGACTTTGCGAACAGTGCCGACATGTAAGAGCTTGCTGCAGACAGTGGTAGTGGTGGTGACGGTGGTGAGGTAAGTGATGTGACACCGAGTAACATCGAAATCTTGTCCATTCCACCACCGGCACCCAGGATTCCTTTCACGGAAAAAGGGAATTAAGTCATTCTCCGCTGACATGGAGTCGGTAAGAAGTTTTTTCCTTAATGCTGTACTATTGTCTTTTGTTGGGTTTTTTTTTATGATGGTGAGTAAGTAAGCTTCATTTTATTTCCTAGTAAATCCAATGCACGCAGGCTGGCCACACATGATAACAGATGGTAGAAAATCGAAAAGAAGAAAGAAAGAAAGAAAGAAAACATGTCATAACGTGTAGTGGACTACTATTGTCATTTATTTCATCCCAGGGATAAAGAAATGAACGTTAAATTCTACTGCACGTTATAATCAAAAAAAAAATACGCTAACTTTGCTTGAATAAATCTGTTAGTAGTGGGCACACTGGGAATGGTACACAACTTGTGGGATTGCTCTTAATATCATATTGTATTCTTAAAATACATTATGATTTTAAGAGAGGGAAAGGAGGTGTATGAATGTACATGTTAATGGCCGTATGAATGTTGTATTTCTTTTTAAAAATTACAATCAAAATTTAGCTTATTGTCGTTTTCAAAATTTGTAGATGCATTGAATAATAGATTTTTCGGTTTTAATGGCCTTATGACTGTAATTTCAACTTTTTATAAGCAAAGTCCAGTCATAAGAGTGGTTTCCTCCGGGTACTTCAGTTTGCTCCACTACATTTTCTAACTTTGTTGGTTCATTTCAAACATATTAAAGCCTAGGTAATTTTCGACTAACCAACAAAGTATTCCAAACACAAAGACACAAACAAACAAACAAAAAAACTCATGATATAGCTTTTTAGTTATTTGAACAGCATACCGTACATGGTATGCTGTTCAAATAACACTTTGTTAGGTTGAGAATTGTTTCGGACCAAGCACTTCGCAAAAGTTATCTCGTGACATTATTTACGATCACTAGGGCTGCGGTAACAGTAGTGTTATTAACTCGGATGTTTAGTTTTTTACCACATTAGTATTGGGAGTGATGGCAGTTGGGTATAACATTTTAATCCAGGGGGGGAGGAGCGTGCATCTACGAGTTTCTGACGGTGTGGCACCCCGCTTTAAGCCCACGACTAATTCCCGGCAGTTGCGTCGGGCAATTGACAATTTTCCTGCGTGGCCAGTGGATATCGAGGAAAGAGGATCGTGCTTTTTCCCTCCTCCTCTCGTGCTAATCGACTTCAATTTTCCCCTCAGTGCCGGTGGTCTGGGGAAAGAGGGAAGGCGAGCAAGTGGCCTGCTATAGCCGACCACTTGCTATAGTGAGTGGGGCAGAATAAAAATATATTGAGAGTCCGAAATAAAAGCGTAGAGACACAGCTGTAAGTTAACAAAGTTTGTAACTGAATAAGGGTATCGTGAAAATGTCTGTGTCTGCAGGTGTTAGGCCTACGAAGATCACTGTAGACACGTTTTTTCCAGAGATAGTCACAAAACGTAGGAGGAGAAATTTGTTGTATAAGTCGAAAAGTGACGAAAAACAGACAACAGTCCTCGTTAAAGAGCTAAGTGGGGCTGGTGTCGCAGGACCGGGATGGAACGTGAGATAATGGCATCTGAGACACTGAAAAACAATTCAAGTCGTTAATTGGTCAGAACACACACACGCACACATAAGCGCAGCTGATACATTTCTGTTGAGCATCCATATACGTGACAGAAGATGCCTGACACGCGTGGTCTTGAAACGTGATAACAAAGGTTCAATACCCTTGTCACGTATAAGGATGCTCAAAGAGATGTACTAGTTACATTTGTTGGAGTTCATATGATGGTTAAGCTCTTTAACAGTCAGACTGTTTAAACATGACCCGTAGAGCTAATTAAGAATGGTGTTAGTTGAGAGGGGTGACACTAAGAACGTAAGCAACTCGTCTACGTGTGGCTTTTATCACAACATAATCGTTTTGTACAGTAAAAATGAATAAAAAAAGTAATAGGAGGAGACTTAAGGGGGGGGGGATTGAGGCTTAATGGTGCGTCGACAACTTGGTCATTAGCGCCAACCTCAGTCACAGTGCAGTGGAGACTTAAGGACGTCACAGCTACGATGCTATAGGTTGAAAACATGGACATATGTGCGGACCAATGAACGAATATAGAATATTGTAAGGGGTATGACAGCAAAGGTGCAGGATTCGCCAGAGGGTGAAAAAAAAGATGCTCTCAGTTGAAACAACGTAAAATAGGATCTGCATAAAAGGCAAGGAATGGGCCAAAAAGCCACAATTCGTTGGGTCTTCCTCCTCTGACTTTGGCTCGTGTTATAGGAGGGAAAAAAAAGCCAAGTGAAGTGTGGTGGTGTGGCCAAAAGGAAACCCAAGCAACGTTCAACAGAAGAAAAGGTAAGTCTATTTCTATATTTATTAGTATTGTGTGGTAGGATAGGGCAAAAATTAAATGGGATGTTTCCCATTTTTCTTTTTTCTGTAGGAAAGTAAATATGGCGACGATAAAAGCAGTCGACTGTCCCGACACTTACTTTCTGGGAGGAGATATTTACCTCCCAATAACTGAATTTCAGGGGAAAATTTATATTCAGTTAAGAGAATACATTACACCAGGTTGTGGATTATTGCCAAGGCGTCGTGGTATCTCGTTCATGCCAGCAGAATGGGGTGAATTCGCCAATGACTGGGACATATATAATAGAATTGTGAGCGAACGTAACCTACAGCAACAAATACTGACAGGCCGAACCTACGGCCTTGCACTAAAAATCATCGTCTCTCAAAGTGGATCAGTGTACCAGGCCAAATTCATCCTGGAAAAATACGGTCGGAAATACATAGTGTTAAACTACCGACAGTTTTCAGGGTTGATTGGTTATGTTGCTGACATTTATAGTTTATTAGATAGAAAAATAAAGGAGCTCGTACCCTCCCCCACATCAGCAGCAGAGACTTGGTTGGAGTAGTAACATTAGCTTTCCTTTCCACAGTCATGAATAACTACGGTTCCTATTGTAATTAGTTTCCTCTTTCTGGCCTTACTACGGATATTTCCAGATGTCAATACGGTTAAAATTAAATACGAAAAAATGAAGAGGAAGGCCCTATTTTAGAACCTGCACAATGGCGCGGCCTGATGGGTCGTTTATACTGGAGACAAGCGAATGCTCCATCGGACGTTAACACCTTGGCTACCAATGACGTATATATACGTCATGGTAAAATTCTGACACAGCCCAATAACGTATATATACGTCATGTAGAAGTTCTAAACAGAAGAGCTTTAGGGTGATAAAATTCAACAAGAGAAGTAAATTATTTACAATTCCAACCACTAGATGTCACCACCTATCAGTTGCAACCATCAGAGCTTGACGTATATATCCGTCATCGGGCCATGGTTAGATCAGGACGTATATATACGTCATTGGGCCCTGGGTAGACGCTAGCCATCTTGGATTTTCGCTGATGTCAGTAGTAATAAAATGTACCATACGAGAACACTTCCGGTTGGCCGCCATCTTGGATTATGACGTCACAACCGGAAATGACGTCACAAACCGGAAGTGACGTCACAAACAGGAAATGACGTCAAAAACCGGAAATGACGTCACTAATTAGCATATTGTAACTGATGACGTCATAATTACCCCCTTTACCCTCATTTACCCTCATTTACCCCTATTTACCCCCTTTACCCCTCTAATATATTGAAAACACCTGAAAGTTGTCAAACTGATTGAGACTTTTACAGGATTTAAGTTACCAAAAAGAAATGGACTCAGAAACCATTTTAAACACAACACGTCATTTTATTCAGTGGCACAAACAAATTACAAGGTAAGTATTGACTTTGCATGTATGAACATGTTCTCGAATTCGTCAAACGAAAATGGAAGGATGGTACCATTTCTGTCAAAATAAGCGTACACATTAGTACTATCACACGAAGAAAATAAAAGAAAATTAGTTGATATCAAACTCTCAGTTTTACATTTCACAATTTCTTCGAAGGAACATAAAGAAGACACAAATCGGTACTCTTCAACAGTGTGTGGAGTAAAACGTACAAAGTCCATAGTCAACATTACTGAATTTAACAGTAAAAACAAAAATAAAAATGTCTTAAAGAACCAAGGATGTCTCGCAGCATCGAGTAACAGGCGATACACGTCCATGTCAACAGGTCGAGACCAAATGAGCCAATTCCTTTTCATTCCCAGTTTATATGAGTTACAAAGTCTTATGAGCAAAATAAGGACGATCAATCTCTGAAAGTCCTAATAATAACAGGTCAAATCCAATGGGTTTTGCTTCCCTTTTCATATGTGGACACAAGCGCACCATAAGATCCACAATATTACTACCAACAACTACGTTACTATTAAAAAGAAGTTCTTGTTGCTTAGTCCAACCAAGTACATCCTTACGTGATTGTATACGTCGTATCTGATGTGAGATATAAAACCTGTACATTTTAGGTATTGCGGAATAAATAGCCTGTTCTATTTTAGTCAAATCACCTCCATCAACAACTTCATCATCATGCAGATCCATGCTTAATGGCTCCTAACAAAGAAATGACACGAGACCACGAAAACAAGGTTTTATATGCAGTTTTTAATACTCCCATGAACCAAATATACAAACAAGAAGAAACCATAACCAGTTAAAACAAAGATTGTTTGACAAAACAAGAAATAAAATGAATATTTACAACCAAAAAAATACCCTAAAATAATACGAAAAAACAAGTTTCATACTTTAAAAAAAGCAGTCATAATTGTCGTAATATATAGGATACTCATCAGTTGTGCCGTAACGAACAATGTCCGTAAGCCAATGAATCCAAACCAGTACCGTCCACGTACCTTTTCGTATCAGAAACAGACAATGCTAATTTATTTTGAACAATACTATATACCTCGTGGAGGTAAGATCTAAGACTAGCTTGCTCGAAAGAAAAATATTCATGATCACATAGACATCTACGATAATGATCGTACGTGACAGTACCCTGCAAAACAGACCGTTGCACTCCCTTTCCGACTTTTTTCACATTATTGTTACAAGTATAACAATACAACTTACTCTTTAAACCAATAAACGCCTCTATAGGGAACGAATTACACTCATCCTTGAAAAACCCTGGTTTTGCTTTGTTATCGGTACAGTAAAGAGGATGGTCGGATGGATAAGAACTAGTATCAAAAAGATGTAAAGACTGACCCATATCAGCGTACACATCGTCAGTCTTGATTTCGTAAAAAAAACTGTCAGTATCGCTCCCCAATAATCTACAACGTTTACCGTACTTGTCTAACATGTAATCGTAATGATGTGAGTACATGGTTAGCTTACTTAATTCTAAAACAGCACAACCAATAAAAACAGGTTTGTTCAAAACCACAGTCTGTCTACGCATTTTAAACAACAAAAGATCATCCTTCAAAATATTGAAATACTCGACATTTGACTTGCTCATCAATTTAAGAGATTTCTTTTCGTTAGTACTGATTTTCACATTTATGTACCGCCTTACATTCTCAACCGACTTACCAAATATCGAATTATTTGCTAATTTCCAGAAAGAACGCTCAAACTCGCTCTTCGACTCTTTTCGTTTCTGGCTATTAAAATTAATGTACGGAGCCAACCAAGCTTTCTCGGTAAATTTAATGCCAGAATGAATTTTGGTGACTTTAAGCCCTTTCGAAACATAGTACATTAAATTTTTGTAGTAACAAATATATTCCTTACGTTCCATCAAATGTGGAACTAATTTTCGGCCTGGAACGTAAGGTCCTTGTTTAACAACTTGCATCTTGTTAAAGGGAGACAACATACTCTCAGTCACCAAGACATGTTCGGGAGCCAAAGGATAATCACTATGTAAATCGTGTAACTCATCAGGATATTCAATATCTACCTTAAGTATGCAAGGAGGCAAAGAATTCAATTTAAGAGAAGCCAATTCTCGTTCGGAAAACCACATAAAATGTGCATAAGGCAATGGCATGGACAAACAAAAACCGTACAAATTGTTTGCATCTATATGTATGATGTAACTGCGCTCAATGCCAGGATTGTAATTCGGTACTAAAGGATTATTAGCTCGAGCGCAGCGCTTTGAAATTATACTAACACCACCACGTATGGCCGAAGTAAAATAATTGTACATTGTTACGTCTTGTAACAATTCTAACCGCTCACCAGTCATTTTAAGCGAAGCTTCCCAACTCAATCCTGGGAGAGTGAAAAAATGACAAGGATCTAAATTGTACTCTTTCAAACTAAGAGCTCGAAACTGTTCGAACACATCAGCTAAAAGTACAGCATCAGCCAAAACGTACATGTCGTGATACTGACCTAAAGTCTGACAATTCGTTTCACTCCAAACCCTAGAAGCGTAAGCGTATTCTTCGTCCGTAATATGGCTGTTAGTTAAATCAGAGTAAAAGGCTTCTTTGGGAGGCAAACTAGTCTTGTCAAATCTCAAGAACGAATCGCAATAGACATAAGGATACACACCTTTTCGAGTCAACAAAGCGTGAGAATTGGGAAAGACTTTTCGCATTAATGGAAAATCAGTTATGGTGTCAACCAGTGTACTCAGCGAAGCTGACAGGAATTGAAAGCTATCTAAAAACCTAAAATTTCCAACCTGTATCGCGGTGAACCTCTCAGTATTTTGAGGAATGATGGAAATATTCTTGTCTTTAAAATAAGACAAACTCCTCACGATCAAATGACTATCGTACGATTTTAAATTATGACAGAAAATAGGGAAATAGGTTTTAAACCTGTACTTTAAGTTACACGAATTATGAGCTGCACCTCTATATTTACCGCTCAAATGACAATGGTCACGTACCCTGATGTCACCAACTTTGAACAAATTACCGCAAATGTGACAATGTGTTGCGTCGGCATAATCCAACATCCACGCATATTCAGGTACTAAAGGACGCATTCGTCCTTTAATTGCTTCAATCTCATCATAAACGATTTCCAAATGTGAAAAAAAGTCTTCAACACAATTCTCGCCTCGAAACACCCTATGCGAATAAACGCTACCATCATAGGCAACCACAACGTAAGAATAACCACTCGGTTGGTGCAAACTCGTTTTGTAGGTAAAAGAGGCCGAGGGGTCGGGTTTACACGAATCAATTTTAGAAAGTATCGACTCAAAGTCTAAATACATGACGTAAGGAACGGGCAATTGTTTATCGTAATTCGTAAACTCCATGTAAGGTTTCACAGTAGGCATTTCAACTTGTTGAGGATCAAACGTTCTACACAAATTGAGATGCTCAACCAGAACCTGATTGGAACGGAAATATGAGAAACAATAGTGACACACGTTTCTCTTATCGTCTGAATGTACTAACCTATTGAAATTTTTAATCCAACAATAATGACTATTGTTAACCAATAACAGCTTAACTTCACGACAATTTGTCCGTTTGCTCATATAAAGTGGGAAAACATTTTGGTCTTCGTAACCATAAAAAAAATACACAAATTATTTTAAGATTCGAACTTCATAATTTCAGTTACTGGTGTTGGGAAGGATATGCCATCCAAGTTCAACGCTGAGACATATTTTCGATAATGGCTTAGTCTGCGGTGATTATTGTTTGCGGGATAAAGCGCTGCCAAAACCGAAAATACGAAACATTTATTGTCATCACACAAAACGTTCACAACAGCGCATTTATCACGTAAATGTTTGTCAATCCCTACGTGTGCACATCCACCGCTTAAAGGGACATATCTACCAACGTGCACATCACACCCATTTATCCTGAAAACGACCCAACCAGACCCGTGTTTCTGAAAAGTGTCCAATTGATCGAGAATCCTACCAATGGCACTAAGTAATTCTTCATTTAAAAAGTCTGAAGATAACACCCTATGCATACTGCTACATAAATAAACAGGCATACGCTCAAATTCTCCGTCGAAACGAATCTTTTCTAAAATAACATTAACACACAGTAAAAATTTAAACTGACCAAGCTGTAGGAGCAGATCATTGAATAATGATAAAAGGTGTCCCCTAACGTTTTCTAAATAGTCACGTACGTCACGCGTATCGTTAGTAACAGTATACGCAAACCTCTTAAAGTATGCCTTGAACGCAGACGCACTCTCTCGAAACACGGGTGGTTCTGGTGGTTGGATGGTGTGAGCTTCCACGCTGTGATGCAGGAAAGCATCGTGCGTCGTAAACGTTAATCTGCAAACCGGGCAGGTGACTAGGTGAGTCCTGGCATGTCGTCGCAAATTGATATCGTTAACGAAGGAACGCTGGCACACTCCACAAACGTGGTTACGATTGTGGAAGGCCCTCGTATGACGTGCCAAAAGCTGTCTGGTCGCGTACGACTTCCCACACTGTTCGCAAGTATGCATCATTTCGTCTACAGAAAATACAAAAGAAAAACAAACAATCAATCAATAAAATAAAATAAAATAAAATAAAAAATTACACAAGTTTATTCACATAATCATAAACAAAATGTTCAACATCAGGTATAGCACTTAAAAAGTTAATAATTTGAAGAGGTGAAACCCCTTCGCAACGTTTTAAAATATAATAAATACAAAAATGACAAAAGAACAACAAACAATCAATCAATAAAATAAAATAAAATAAAAAATTACACAAGTTTATTCACATAATCATAAACAAAATGTTCAACATCAGGTATAGCACTTAAAAAGTTAATAATTTGAAGAGGTGAAACCCCTTCGCAACGTTTTAAAATATAATAAATACAAAAATGAC
>JAHWFP010272587.1:4200-21498 GCA_023313725.1 Lithobius niger
CAAATGAGTGGCATTAGCCCAGAAATCAGCCAAAAGAGCTGTGTTTCAGTGAGAACAAAATGATAAACCAGAGTTATAAGCCTAGGAAATTAGCGTGAGAAGATCTGTTACACGCCGGGTTGCTATGGAGCATGCTATAAATCATTTAGGTGGATGGCAGATAGCCCTACTGTAGATAGAATCCTTAGCTACATTGTTGGTGACCGTCTACCATTATCAGGAGTTTCCTCTCATGTAACATTTATACTTTGATATGCACTGTATCACAATTAACAAGATACTTGAAGATTCCCATCATTGTAGGCAGTCTTTCAATCAACCCAGAATTTGCATCTGTAAAGTGTTTTTATTTTTCATTTTATCATGATCATACCGAAAAATGTACTCCCAATTCATTTCTCTACAACTTTTCTGCCAACAGTTTTATTTTTTTCTTCAATAAACCCCTATGTTTATGCAAATTGTAGGACAAAACTCAATTTTGTGGTCCCCTTTTCGAAGATGGTCCCCTTTTCGGGATGGCCGCCTGGCTGGAGTCAAATTCTCACTTTACGTCTTACTGAACTGAACGCCTGTGGCAATCTTGGGAATCTTGCCTCTCTTAATGTGTAACGACCAAAACAAAATACAGAAATTGTCGGGACGCTGGACCTGTTTTAAGATTTCAACTCTGTTTAATCAAACCCGATATTAGGTAACTTGTTGTGAAGAAACAGATTCAAAAATTACGTTAAAATTAATACCAGTACGCATGCTGCGATAACCACATGTATTTTAACTCCGCTGTAATATAGTTCCAAACCGTAAGTGTCAAGTAAACTGTAAATTAAAGTTAACGGTACAGAACTAGTTTATTAACTAAAATCGGAGACTAAATAAAATTCGGTAGGCCTAAACTTAAATAATAAACAATCATGTGTTGGGCTCGGTACTCCGAGTCATGCAGTGGCATGTGCATGGAGGGGGAGGGGGGAAGAAATACCCTTTTTACTTAAAAAAAATTAAAGGTGTTTAACTTTGGGACAGGGGTGATATTGTGTCCCAAAACAAATTCGAAGGAGCCTCAGGCAAAAAAAGGTTGAATAGCTATGCTCTAAACGAGGAGACATAATACTTGGGTGATACGATGAGTTGGGGGGGGGGAGGGCCATTGATCGAAGAAGAGAGCATGATCTTGCCAAATACCACCAGGACCATTCCATTGCTGAATCCTTAATATGCATCGCACGGCTTGGGGATAAATTAAACTTCTACTAAACCAAGATACACGACCAATAAAAAAATAAAACACGAATATTGACCCGGAATAATTATAGGTACACTACATGTAAAACGGCTACTTCGAACCCCGAATGGCGTGTTAACCCAACACACGTGACTATGGAGGCACCGCTCGTCCGCCTAATGTGAAGCATTTGAAAACAAACGTGCCACTATAAGAGCCCGCATTAGAAGACAGAAACGTCCCTAAACTTTCGCATTTAAAGACAAAAGTGTCAGGGGGTCTTTTAATTTTTGCAGGAGGTACAGATTTATGATAAAATCTAGATTCGGCGTTTTCTTTATCTAAGTGCAATGCAGTATAATGTGTGGTGCAGTGGCAACCTGAACCACTGCATCGTGGCAGACGTTGGCGCTAATGACCTTGCTCTGATGCGCTATTAAGCCTCAACCCCCCCCCCACCAATTTACAAGTAGCACATGCCTCTCTCTCTTTCGATCTAGTTTGCATATATCTAGTCTGATTTTCGTTCTAGTTTTTGTATGTTGTTGCCTGTTATAGTTTATTCCATGATGCGTGATGCATATTGAAGTTAGTAATGGAGTGACCTTGATAGGATTTGGCAAGGTCATCCATTTTTTGTTCAATCAAAGGTGTTAGTTTCAATAGTTAGATAATATCTTTTTATTTTTGGCCTACAAACTATGTCACATCTGAAAACTATGTGTTTTGAATTATGTTGTTATTCCTTTGTTTTCGTACTTAATGATGGGCAAATACTAAGTTTGATATACTGCACACTGTGCTATAAAAGCCTAAGTCAGTCTTGGAATGTGCTGTCTTAAAAGTCTTATTTAGGCCATGCCTTAAAGTTGTCCTTATTTTAAGAATAAAGTTTTAGAAAAGATTCGGAGTAAGGCTGCATGTTATTGATCCTGTGGTGCGTTCGTGGTCTCTCTCTAATGTTGTTTTAAAAGACTGGAGCCCGCATATATTCGGTGATACTCTATATTTTGCAATGCGGGTTAAATCAAAGAAATGTTAAAGTGGTACTTTTTCTATGAATGTGAAGAAATGCTTTAGGATTGTCGCTGTCCAGACAGTATTCTAACGATGAATAAACCAAGCTTAGCCGAAGTAATGGACATTTTATTAGCGGTGACGAGGCCTACTACTTCGTGATGCAACTCTCACACTGCAGGAGATAAGGGGGGAAATTGAGTTTTAATGGCCATAAAGTAGCGCATGGAGCTGGAGTGTCAAAGAGAATTCTACGACGTGTTACCCACCACCTAATTTAAGTGACGAGCCATGCTACCAAGGAGCGGCCATGGTTATTTTCACGTGTAATGAATGTTAAAAATAACCTCAATTAATGTATTTTAAACACGGATATGTTATTTTAAGCATTTTAGTCATCACGCTTTATATATTAGCCTATGACCAGGAGGACCATAAAGTATGACATGGAGCTGGAGTATGAAAGATAATTCTACAACATATCACACCCTTCCGGTTGCCACCAAATTAGCATTGCAGCATTTAGGCCTATCGAGTTTTCTCTCGCAGGAAGGAAAGAAATGCACAAAGCAAAACTTTTAAACGCTATATACCAACAAGCCACGTGACTCCTTAATTAATGAGTAAAAATTTGGTACGCCCTCCTGCACTTGGAAACAATTTGTAAAGATTAACGATAATAGTGTCACTAGATGGCGCCATGGGAATTTCTTTATATTTTTCAGTGGCGCCGTCTATAGTGACACTAATATCGGGAACTCGATAGGTCTAGATGCTGCAATGCTAATTTGGTAGCAACCGGCCTTTAAGTGACGATTCCATGCTACCAAGGAGTGGCCATGGTTAATTTCTCGTATAACGTACGTTCAAAATAACCTAAATTAATATATTTTAAACACGGATATGTTATTTTAAACATTTTAGTCATCTCGCTTTATATTTTAGCCCTCGAACTGGAGGGCCGTAAAGTAAGGCATGGAGCTGGAGTGTCCAAGATAATTCTACGACATGTGGCCCCCCCCCCCCCCTTTCATGTGGCGATCCCCTGGTACCAAGGGGTGGCCGTGGTTATTTTCACGTATTAACGTACGTTAAAAATTAGCCTATAAACGTTTTTACCTATTAAATAAGTGTGAAAATTCTCAATTGTACGTTGATAAGTCAGTCAAACTGTAACTAGCAAGCAACAGCATTGAAACGAGCAGGGAAAAACGAAAGAGCTTCGTTTCTTCAGACAAGACAGGTTGGGATAAAAGTTGATATTCTCACTACCGCCTCCTGGTCAGTTATTTATTGCACATGCAGCTAGAATTGTTTTTGTAAAATAGGATTTGGGCGTTGGCCGGGAGTCAGCAAGCGAGACCCACATCTTCTTTCACAAAAGACATTGCGACAATATGAAGATCGAATGGTACTCCTCTCATTACTTTGCTATACAAGTTCCGTCAATAGAGATTTATGGATGAAGTGCAAAACGAATGCAGTCACAAATGAAAATAGTTTCGTCACTGGAAATCGATCAACGATTTTTTCAATGAATAGATGACTTCCCCCCTAACACAGACAACTGTTTTGGAAAACCATGGAATTTGTTTGAAATAGTGACATTAAATACTATGGTTTAGAGCCGGTAAAATTAGCACGAAGAAATTTGAGAATGTGAAGTTCATATTCCTGGTTTCCGGCTCCAGGCCAGTTGCACGAGTAGAACTCGAATTGCTTTGGCTAAATAAGAGTTTTGGCGTAGATAAGAATGAATAAGATTTTGCACCTTTATAGAAGATTTGAATGATTAATCATGTTGACACCATTGTGTAAATCCATTAGGTTGGCTTTAATGTGCTTACCATTATTTAATGAATGGGCAAGAATTTCGTTAATTTATTTTAAAGTATCAGCAGTGTCAACATTTTTTTTTTAAATCCAAATTGCCGATTTGTAATAACAGGGTGCTTGTTTAAGACCCCTATGATTTGTTTCGAGAAGAATTTTTCAATTATTTTATTAATATCAGAAAGATGGGAGTTTGGTCGGTAATTATCCAATTTTTTTCTTGCTACGATTATTGTAGATAGGGCTCCGGACTTGTGTTTTTAGATCTGTAGGCCAGGGACGTGTACGCACAGGCCCCTGAGAAGGCAGGGACAACTTACTTTTGTGTGTGTGTGTTTTACCGTTTTCCGGCCCTCTTTGCACCTTTTTCTTAGAATTCACCCTTTGTTTTCCTTTTTTTGGGCACTTTTACACCGCTGCTTTGCCATAAGGGCAAGGGCTTGCACCCCCCCCCCCCCTCGCCCCCCCCCCCCTGTGTGGACGTCGATGCTGTAGGGCATAATTCTTTGTCAATAACGTAATTTATTAGTTCATGAATAAAGACAAAAGAATTCTCTGCAAATTCAATAATATGCCTCATGAAAACGTAATACACTTATTATTTAATTCATTGAAACACCCATCACATCACTGATGCAGCATTTTGTATCACAATAATTGTATTCTTTACACTTTTCATCGTTTTTCTATTATCCTAATTTTTTTCTTTTCCTGGCTCGAAACTTTCTGCGTATGCTTCAGACAATGCTAGCGAAATTATTATTAATTTTATTACAGAATTTTATTGTAGAATCTTACTCAAAATATCTTGATCATAGTTGCCTTTTTTATGTTTTCCAGTAATTTTATTTGATTATGTCTACATGATATTATTATTGTTAGTCGGATCTAAAATTAGCCTGATAATCTTGTTTAATAATAATTATTACTATTATTAAAAGAATATGATGGGAAAGTTAAAACATGGATAGGTTCCTGGTGTTACCTTAGTGGTGATTTTTGTTTCTGCGCTTAAACTGCAATAAGCCCTTTGCTTCGTCGCACATTTCTCAAAATTAAAGAAAACAATTTTTTTTTATAATGCAGTTGAAAAATTTGTGTGTACTTCAAACGTTTCATAAATTGATTAGTTGCTGAATAATTTTGCGTTCTGTACAAACCTAATTCCTTTATACATTCTGAATTTCACGATGGCAACCCCCATCTGCTGACAGGCTGTTCTAAATAATGACATCAGTTTTTACCACGACACTTCCAGTTGCAAGAATTGTACAGCAGTAATTCCCAGGGCTTGAAAGACCTTTAGATGATGTTGAAAGTATAGTTTAGACTGGAAGGTGGGCTCACTTTTCTAGCGTTTCTTCTCGTTGTTCGGCTATCGACCATCATAAATTCTGAAAAGTCAAGTCGTTGTGTACTGATCTCTGACCCCCTTTTGTGTTTCAGTTCCCCCACGGTGGACAGTGCAGCCAAGCGACACAGCCGTGGTATTTCGGGCCTCCCTCCTGCTGGACTGCAAGGCCGATGGTCATCCGCAGCCGGTCATCACGTGGAAGAAAGCTGTTGGTCAGTATCTTGGGGTTTTATGTCGTTCCTATTGTTTTCTTGCCGGATTTTTTGTTGTGCCTGAATTTGCTGAAGTTTGTTGGACTAGAAATCTGCTTAGAATTTAGTATTACTGAATAGTGAAGTTAAGGTTACAGTAAATTAAAGGTTAAAGACACCTGGTTACAGTAAGTGTGTTAACTTTGTAGACGATGGATATGCCGTGTTTTACCTGTCAGGAATAATAGGGATGGTGCCATAATCTACCAGGAATACATGGATGATAAATGTGCTCATCAGTTCAAATAAACGAAATAATAATAATAATAATAATTTATTACATGATGTACCCCGAAGCTTATAATAAGCTTGTATGGGTTACATTGGACAATACAACCAAAACTGACAAAAATATACTGTACAAATATTTACAATTTACAAACAAAACAAAACAAAAAACAGAAATCATCAACATAAATTATACAATGTTACACAATTAGTTAAATAAGTAAATAAAGCATAGTATTAGGTAAATAATGAATAATCAATAACAATGATCAGGTAAACGTTTTAATAAATTATTGGTTATCATTAATATTTAATATTGATTTAACTTAAAGATTTCAACAATATGATTTAGTTGTTAATCAACCACTCCTAACTCACTTTTTTATTTGACCATATCCGGTTAGTTCAGCTAACTCAACTGGTAATTGATTAAAAATCATAGGTATATAATAATATTTTGATTTCATCCCATAGATATTTTTAACTAATGGAATTTCGTACCTCATAGTTTTTTCTCTTAAATAGGACCTTTTTGTCACATCCTGCACCTTAACAATCATTCTTATAGTAGTTATTTACAATAATTACAAGATTTCTCAATTTTGATACAGTTAGTATGTTGTATTCAGTAAATAACATTTTAGTCGATTTATATGTATCTTCTTTTTTAAATAATAACTTCAAAAAAGCGCATGTATTTACCGGACGGAACGCTAAATGGGCTTCGTTAATACGAAATGAATACAGATATGCATTTGTTGCTGCAAAATATTATATGTATTTTTCAAACAACTACAGACCATGTTTTTGAATGATATCTACGAAGTTAAAATACAAACTGCAATGACCCATAACGTGTAGTTTAGTTTGCTCGTTTAGTTTGCTTCCTATTGCTCTGTGTTTTATATCATTATTACCAAGAATTTATAGGGTTTTGAAGGAGAATTTGTAACTCTAAAAAGTCCCTATTGAAACGTGTTAGATTCGTCCCATTAGTTCACTCCGAGTTTTCAGAGGGCGCCACGTGTTCCATCTGGTAATTTTTGCCCATTTTTCAGCCCAAATCTAAAGTAAACTCAATTACAACTAAGCTAGGCTAAATAATAAATAAATATATGCTAGTTTTGTTTAGTTTTGTTTAATTTCAGGCTAAAAACTGAGTAGATATTCCCACATAAAACACATGGCGCCCTCTATAAACTAAGACTAAACTAATACGACTGTATCCAAGACGTTTCAGTATGGGTCTCAGTCACAAATTCTCCTCCCCAACCCTATAAATTCTTGTTATTACAAATATATTTATGCTGTAAAAAGGCGATTTAGCTATCCTTTCTTATTTAACTATGCAAACATCGAGGTATAAAATTTTCAAGTTACTGTACAGTCTAGATGGTATCAAAAGACCTTATTTTTTGAAGAGCGTGTTTCGATTGCAGTCATCATTTTCACGCACTTCTTTTATTCTGGTCTGAGTTTTACACTTGAACCTGACTGGTTGGAGCAAATAACTACAGGATTCGTCTACCCCCTATAGAGCAGCGTCAAGTGACGTCATATTGCTACAAGAGAGATATCTGCAAGGGGCACTAGATTGAAATGGTGGGTTAAACAACGGCACTTCTAGTCAAGCCAGTGCTTTGAGAGTGGATTTCGTAGGCTTAAAAAACCGTTGTTTTCTCCAATCCCTTATGCTTCTTAGGTTGTAATTGGAAAATAAAGATTCCACTTGCTTAAAAATGTCAGCAACTGCCAACAAATCGACAAAAATTGCGCGTTTTAGGCCTAATAAATGCAGTCTGATAGCATTGGCTCCAGTAAGACACTCTTCCTTTCCCCACCAGTGCACCTTGCAGCTAACCCAGTTACTGGTTCCACCATAGAGTTATATACAATAATACTACGTCGTGTCACTGCCCTATAGATTCCAAAAATGAGTAAAAACTCTGACAGATTCAGCAACGTGATGAAATACAATTCATCTCACTATCTAATTGCTGTATCAAGGAAGCAAAAATACTATGACCCCATACATCATCTTGATGGTGCTCATCGATGTTTCCATCTTCTGCAAGATTTGTGTAATGTTGCCTCTGACACAGAGCAAAACCTCTCATGCACACAGGTTTTCTATGTGCTTAAAAGATTTTGCTCTGTGTCAGAGGCAACATTTCCGACCTATAAATTAATCCATCATAACCATTAGCACCTCAACTGAGCTATGAAGCTTTCTTCCTGTCCAGGTATTTTTAATTGTTGCAGGAGGTACAGATATACAAGTTCTACAGCTGGGCTTTGTTTAACATTTCTGTAATGCATGGTGCAGTGGCAACTTGGACCACTGCACTGTGACTGGGGTTGGCAATAACGCCCAAGCTGTTAACATGCCATAAATCCCCCAGTAACCCCCATCTCCCATTGTAGCTTGCTTATACAAATTTCTTATTAATTAATGAAATTGTACAAAAAAGAAAAAGAGAAAAACAAATCATATTTTTATGAATTTTATGACTGTTTTATGACTGTCATAAAATTTGCTGTTATGATTCCCTATAGTATTATAAAACTAGGTTGGCTAAAGGTGAAAACCATTCACTGATCATGCTTGGTAAATATAGTTCTACAATCAGACGAAACAACACTGGACTCTGCGTCATCCACTTCGTCTTTTCACTGA
This sequence comes from Lithobius niger, assembly GCA_023313725.1. Taxonomy (NCBI): domain Eukaryota; kingdom Metazoa; phylum Arthropoda; class Chilopoda; order Lithobiomorpha; family Lithobiidae; genus Lithobius; species Lithobius niger. Next base: position 12,786 of record JAHWFP010272587.1, read on the forward strand.
TGTGTCGAAGTCAGAAGTTGGTGTGACATGTGCTTGTGTGCATGAAAGAGTGGCGGTTTCCCCATCGCATTCCGTAGGGTTAGGGCGCGTTTATGAAATGACTCGAATTTGCATTCTCGCAGCTAGAAGCTAGAAATCACCTCAAATTGCAACATGGCGGTGGTTTTAGTTCTCCCGCCTCGCAACGAAAACACTCAATAATGTGAGTTCAGATGCGACTGGCAAAATTGTTTCGTTAAGAGGAATTCTTTATCTTATTGGCATAGATTAGATGGCTACAATCATTTACTCAAACGACGTCGGAGTTAGCTAATCCACGTATCGTTGTTACCATGGCAACGACACCTTTGAAATCGCCCTTAGATTCTCGCTGCGAGAATTCAAAGGCGAATCGTTGCGTAAACACGCCCTTATACTGTGTTTTCGGCAGAGCTTCTGGCACTCGGTCTGTCTGTTGAATGGATCCTTGACCTTCGAAGCACGCATTTTCTCATCTTTAGTGATTCCATGCTTCACATCAACCTTACTCATCGCTTTCTTTTGAGGGGGGGGGTATCCCTCTGAATGTCACTGGTGTTGCCAGTCACTCACGGTCCGTCACGTTCTTGTCGATTGTGACCATCTTGATGGTGTTCGTAGTGGTTTCCCCATTTGCAATTTTCGCAGGAGGTATAGGTTTACGATAAGAACTACGTGGGGTTACGTAAACATCTTTATAATGTGTGGCTCAGTGGCATCCCGGGCCACTGTGCAAGTTTTTAAGCTATGGGTAGTTTGAATGAAGCAAAGGGTTTCAAAGGGTTTAACAAGCGTTAACCACTCCTGGCCATCTGTCCGAAGCCCTAAGGCCCTATGTCGAATGAAGCAAAAAAGGTTTCAAAGGGTTTAACGAGCGTTAACCACTCCTGTTTATCTGCCCGAAGCCCTAAGGCCCTATGTCTGCAACAGCCAGATTTCCAGGCGGTCACCCACCCAAGTAAGCAAGTTTCTCATGTAACAATGCTAAACCGTAACAATGGAGTTTTCGTCCAGGAAAAAGCGCTGCATCAATGCTTGTGTAGCAAAGAATTGTTCAAAATTCATTGCCCAATACCGTACAGTATTGGATAATGAATCCTGAACACTTCTTAGGATTACCGCTAAATTTCTCGCCGCAAATTGCTCCGGAGAATTGCTAACGGACAATTGCTCGCTAAGAAAATTGCTCGCAAGAAAATTGATCGTCGGGAAAATTTCTCGTCCGAAAATTGACCGTTCGATTAATTGCTCACCACATTTTTTAAAATTTAATTAATTTATTTTTTAAAACTTTTTTAACAGTTGTTAGTTTTTTAACAGTAATTTTTGCAGTTTTTTCGTGCCTTGGTTCAAGAGGAGTAGAGAGAGGTACACGCACACACTCACTCTTTTTTTAAAGTTCACATTGAGTAAAAATGTTCCCTACATAAATCCTTTAACATAAATGCAGTCAAGTACAGGATGTGTTCATTAAAAATAAAATAGCCCGTTCCCCCCCCCCCCACGTGTAAAAATAAAATTTTAATTTTTTCATGTACATTTTTTTATGGTGCACCTCACAGCTACTTCCGAGCACCTTGTAGCTAATTCTTACTCATTGCAAATGTCAGCGCCCATGAACTTTAACACAACAAGACAGAACTGCTCGAATAAGACCAACTACGATAATGATGCCACTTCAGTTTATTGTTAGTGAAAAGGGGAAAGAGAAGCTTGTGGATTCTGGACATTTGTACATCAAAGATAAGGCAATCGATGTAAAAATATTCTGGAAATGTGATCAAGCACGCAAGTAGCTTGCATCATTATTACAGCTTGCCTGCATTTACGTCGGGAATTTCTTTACTCAATGTGTACTTGATAAAAAAAAAAGTTCTTTTTTTTTATCTTTTTGCAAATGGGGGGGGGGGGGCGGCGTGCTATTTTCTTTTTAATGAACACATCCTGTACTTGACTGCATTTATGTTAACGGATTTATGTAGGGAACATTTTTACTCAATGTGAACTTTAAAAAAAGTGCGTGTGTGCGTGTACTTCTACTCCTCTTGAACTAAGGCACCTACAAAGATGGAAGTAGGAACAAATGAAAGATAATTAAATTGCGCTTCGGTTAGTTCACAAGAAATACTAAAAGCATTTCACTCGTGCTGTTGTTATATGCTACGACTGACGTTTTCGTGTTCATTGTTGTAAAGCAAATATACTGTTCATTGTTGTATTACTGAACGACAACAAAATGCTGAAACTCTGCCCTTAAAATAGTATTAAGGTAGATTGGTAACTCTGAATATACGCTTCTCCCAAACCAGTAGCCTAAAAGGCACGTTCCACAGTTAAACTACGGCTATCTACCAAATGTCAGCTTTATTCACAGCATGGTAGAATTTATTTTCATGAAATTATACCATGTGCAATGGCTGTTTGGTGTGACGTCACCATGAGTTAGCCAATGACGAACGAGAACAACGGCTATTTGGCCTTCTGATTGGACTAGCCCAGTCATGTGATGTGCACGTCACAACAAACAGCCATGGCGCGTGGTATAGTAATAGCTCAGACACGCTGACAGTGATTTTGTGTTGTCAGGTGACCGAATTCGCCCGATAAAACGAAGTGTCAGCCATTTCTGTCATATTCCATTACTTTACTGTTAGGTGCACAATTGTCGAGTGGTCGCCATGCTCATATACATTTTGTCTTTACAGGATGGACCCTTCATGTTATTGTTGAATCTTGGCGGGGCGACACACTGAGTGTCCTAATCTGCAAAAATCAATTTAATGCATAGTTACTAAATTTATTTTGAGATGTCACAGGATGATTACGTTAAGGAGTTTTCTAGCTTAGAATTAGAAACTCAAGAAACAGACGTTAGTTCTCACGAAACTAATCCCTTTCCTCATTCTGCGTTTTTCTTGTGCAGAAAAGGATTTCTGCAACTTGTAAATATTTATGTTCCCACTATCGTAAACATGCGATACAAACCACCATATTTTTAATGGTCATAATATTTGTTGAGAAAATATTTGACATTAACTGCTTACGAAAATCTTGCTGGGGTGGTTCTTCCATCCTAATGAAAGCCCGTTGTGTGTTATGCACGTGTTTAAAACATCCCTTGTCCCTTCCCCCCCCTCCCCCCTCCCCAAAACAATCTTGCAGCATTGAATGCGTACGACAAAGTTTTGTCCTGAAGATAGGTCCATTCCAGAGAAGGACTAAGTCATTCATGGGTCAACGGATCCCTTGAGTGTGTGTGTGTGTGTGTGTGGGGGGGGGGGGGAGGAAAGAGTGATTGAGGGTTATCGATAGCTGAGGGAGATCGGCAGCTAGGTCATTAGCGCCAACCTCAGTCGCAGTGTGTCACTAAGTCACTGGTCATTATGCTACACGGGCATTTTATCCAGAAACACAGAAACTCTGCGTTGGCCTGTAATGACCCAATGATCATGAATGATTTAGTGTTCCAAACTTATTCAACCATATTAAACTAAACCATAATTCAGGACGCATAAATAAAAGAAAATAAAAACAATGTTATATTAGTATCAGACTGTTCGTAAACAACAACTACAAGGTTTTTTAAACTCATTGATAGGCCAGGGCTATGTACAGAACTGGCCGGATCTTGAATGAAAAATAGCATTACAAGAATGGGCTGGCAATATGGCCGCCGACAGTGCCGCTGATGCGATTGAGTTGCCGCATTTTGTCAACCGAGGGCGACACCCACCGTACAAACTGCCAACGAACGTATTGCTTTTTTTTTTTTGAAAAGGCAGTGAAATAGCTTAACTGTGGTGGAGGGATATTTTTAACCACCATTTAAAAATACTCTTATAAATAATAAAAAATTTGCCACCAAAATCTACGTAAAAACTTAAATTATTATTTCGAAAATCGCCACTAGCCGCCAATAGATGTCGCGTCGCACCGTACAAAGTTGCTTCCTCGAAAAACAGATCTCGACGAAATGAACCAGACGTGGCGGCCATTTTGTCTTCCCCCCCCCCCCCTAATATCGTTGTAGAGCGGGCCAGTTCGTTTAGTGGCCATGGATAGGCGTACTGTTACTATAAACCGATTAGACCGAGGGCAACTGCAAGCGGCGCAAAAAAAATTAAACCCGTCCCTAAAACAAACCACACCAAGCCCAGCCAAGTTTAAAGCGATATCGTATCGCAAACAAGCGATAGATGCTGACGTCACTGAAACTTCTGCGGATCCAAACGCTGTAGTTGAAACAATCGATGCTCTGAACCATCACGCAAACAACAGGAATTCCCGTGGATTTGTGGTGGGTTTACTGAAAGCGTACTACTGTGTGGGGCTCTCGTGTCCCCCCCCCCCCTGCTCATGTCCCCAGGCCCATATAGTTAGATATTAAATGAATACTTGTTGGCTATTTATATTCTATGACTATGACAAAAATTTTATTACGTATTAGCAGCCATCAATTGACGTTGTAAGTCATCGATAAACACGCACTTATAAACAGCAGTGCTATTCCAATTCTGTTTGAGAAACGTTGTAGCCTATGCGTCGTAAAGTCTGCAATCAAAATACGCTGCTAAACACTGACGTGGCCCTGGGTAGCTGCAACGCCGAGTCCCTCTTTCTCTCTCCCACTCTTCACGTATGGGTAACAGAGTGTGGAAACGCACTCAGGCGGGGATCACCTGAACGCCCATAACTCAGGACGTGTTGAGGATTCACGAGGCACATGGTGAATAGAACGAGGCCTATTCCAAGACCGAGATAGGCCGTAAACACAGCGCGGACACCACAAGCTACCAAGTCCATCCTCCATCCCCAGCCTTACGCACACAAACCGTCCCTTTTGTACGAATGAACTGGGCTTCTCTACGCCGACTCGCTTACCGAAGCAGACAGATAGAGTATTTTGCACAGAAATGTTTGACGTTTGCATGCAAATTTGGGCAAAAAGGCGTCGTTGTCCTCTTCGACTGGTTCACCGAATTCCAGCCGAGTTACGAAGAGATTCTGAACTGTCAGCAAGTTCGTGCATGGGGGTCTAATCAAAGGCAAACATTGACCAGTAGAAAATAATTATTGTGAAGTAGGCTACGGTGGCGATCAATAAATCATCAGGCCAGGGTTCCCCATCACGACCTGGAAAACCTGAAAAACTCAGGGAATTTGAACTACCTTCGAAACTCTGGGAGAACTCCTGGAATTCTCTGATTTTTTTTACAAAAAAAAAAAAGCCAGAAAACTCAGGAAAAAAGATTTTAAATAATGTATTTCTCATCTAAAAGCTTTAGCCTTTTAAACACAAAACTGGTAAAATGTGTGAAAAAATTCCTTCCTAAAATTACGGTAAATAGCCTGGAAAATGACTTCATCTACTCTAGAAAACCTGGAAAACTCAAGGAAATTGGTTTCTCAGAATTCTCTGATTTTTTTACAAAAACCTCGAAAACTCAGGGAAAAAAGATTTTAAATAATGTATTTCTCATCTAAAAGCTTTTAGCCTTTTTAACACAAAACTGGTAAAATGTGTGAAAAAATTCCTTCCTAAAATTACGGTAAATAGCCTGGAAAATGACTTCATCTACTCCAGAAAACCTGGAAAACTCAGGGAAATTGGTTTCAGAATTTTGGTGCGAACCCTGAAATCTCAGAAAACTACAGGATGCTTACATTTGATTTTATAATAGCACATTTTTTGATTACGCTTCTCATTCCACATGTGTGTAGGAGGTGCTTGGTGGATCTTGGTTAGTGGCTTTTTATATAATATTGGTCTTTGTAGTCAGTCAATTTGGTTATCACAGTCAATGTATGAAAAGTTTTTTTTTTTTGTTATTGATGAAGGGATACAAACTTGATCTGCCTACAACTTGCATTGGCACAAACAATAAATTGAATACGGCACATTAAATTTAATTTCTTGGCGTGCTGGGGACCTACTAACATTATACAACATTATTTAGAAGTTTCACCACTTTTCGCGAAGAGGCAAGTCTCTTTATAGAAGGCAGCAGCACATCAAGCAAAACATCGGGCAAAACATACCCACGTATGACCAAACTAGGAAAACATCAAGCAAAACATATCCACGTATGACCAAACTAGGAAAACATCAAGCAAAACATACCCACGTACGACCAAACTATGAAAACATCAAGCAAAACATACCCACGTATGACAAAACTATGAAAACATCAAGCAAAACATACCCACGTATGACCAAACTAGGTAAAGTCAAGCTGACTAAATACCGCTAGAGATAGTCAGGCCTATCTGGATACCGCTCTAAATTTGCGGTTATATGGCTGGTACAAGCTGTTAACGCTAAATTTCATCATACATCATCCTACCTTGCAGTACAACTGTACTGATTAGCACCATGCGAGAACGGGGAGGGGGGGGTAGGATTGAGGTTTAGCGGCCATAGCGATTAAGGCGCTATGAAAGTGATCTGGGGGTGACCTGGGTAGCCGGTTCGAATCCGGGTCATGCCACTCTGACGAAACGTAAGCGCATAAAGGTGGCTTACTGAACTACGTTGTTTCTAGTGTATGATTTTCGCTGTTGGCTTATTTCCAATTTTCCTTAATATTATTTTCAGCGATTTATGTCTATTTATTACTGTTACTAGATGACGCCCATCTAGCAGTTCAAAATCTGCGTTTCAAAACGGTCGATATATAGAAAAAAAGCGCCCGTGATGTCGTTAGGCTTAACTTTACTGCTTGTTTTCTGGTGCACGTGGGTGCACCAACTTTACACTCAATAATTAAGGAGGTACGTGGTTTGTTTGTTGTATAAAAAGAAATCTATTTGTGTATTCCTTCGCCTGTTGAAAGTAAGGGGGGAGGGAGATGAGGCTTAATGGCGCGTCGACAGCTTGGTCATTAGCGCCAACCTCAGTCACAGTGCAGTGGTCCGGGTTGCCGGGTAGCGATAAATGGCTATAGATGCTGCAGCCAGTCAGTTGGTGTCAATCCCCCTTTAAGTTATTTTTGTTTAATGCACGGTGGTGACGTCACGCTAATACATCCCCATGCTAAAAGTGTAGTCGTTACATACGGTTAATCTGAAAACCCACACACGTCACAGTTTGTTTTGATAAACCACACTTTTTTGATAATTTAACACTTTTTACGCGGGTCTACACATACCCTGCTCCACCATGTGACATATGACCCGACTTTGTAAAATTACCGGACAGAACACAAATGCAACCAGCATAAACAGGCACATTTACAACCTGCGACATTTTTCTTTCTAGCCTAACACGGAAAAAAAAAACACTCGCATACTATGCCACACCCCCACCCACGGAGGAATGGCCCAAGGTCCGGCAATCTCTCGTTCTGACGGTACGAAAACTAGGCAACTGACACTTCCTAAACACACCTAAAAACCTACGAGACTCGAGCGAATAGCGCATTTTATATGCTCGTCTTATTTAAACTATTAAAGTAGAAAAAAATACAGTTTTACCTTAAACACAAACATCGGTATTACGCAACGTCTCTCCCCTTCGGTCGGCCTTCATACACAGGAAGCTTCCAACCCCGTTTCTAAACCGGAACTTCCGTTCAGGAATTTACAGAAGTCGCATGTAAAAAATCTTAAATCCGTGAAACAAGTCTTTAAAAAACTACAATAACACGATAAATTAGCTCGACGTCACACGTTAGCATTAAAACACATGTCCGTGAGGTGTAGCTGATTTACCGGGGATATTCGTTCGTCTGCGAGAAACGGCTAGTCCAATCTCGGGCGTGGAGGGAAATCAGCACTCGCGCTTGCAGCACTCGTGCGATTTCCCTCCACGCCCTCTATTGGACTAGCTGTTTCTCGCAGACGAGCAACTATCCCCGGTAAATCGGCTACACCTCACGGATACCTCTTACTTAACACAAACCAGTCAACAACTAGACCTAATCAAAATGTCCTAAAATAACACATCCATATCCAAAATGTCAGAACCAACCTTGGTAAGAAAATAATATTTGTAATTATTTCTGTTTCAGGTAAGGAGTCTGGGAAATTCCGTGATATTAACATGACCCATGCACACCACCGCATCTACCCAAACGGAACACTACTCCTACATTCTGTTTCTGAACAAGATGAAGGATATTACTTATGTGAAGCCAACAATGGAGTGGGAGGAGGTCTCAGCAAATTAGTTCAACTCACCGTTCATGGTAAGAGCAATTTACATTTATTTTATCATTGAAATGTTGCTGAAGTGAAGCCGTTGGGCGGTCCAAATTTGTCAAAATAAATTCTCACAGTGCTTACTACGTCGTCGGTAAGCGTGGAACACTTCTTCGTTCCCGTTCACCTCACATATTGCAAATGGCTTCCGGAGTTGAGATGGACTGAATATGACCGGATTAACTCCAAGAGGTGAGAATATGTTATGTTATGACAAGTCTGGACCTGCCGAAATTAAAGTTCATATAATCTTTGATATATTTTGTCCCTGATTAAGATGTTGGGATTAATTTAATGTATTGACGTTGTAAAATGGAAATTATTTCATTTTTAGTGCACGTGGAAAATTTACATGTGCATGCGTTTTCAGTTTTTTCTAACGGACATTAGAGCAAGACGATTGTTATGGAGCATGTTGACGGGAATGCAAAATATCATATTCATTTCTTTATTTATTTATTTATTCATTTATTTATTTTCAATAAATATATTAGGG
>JAHWFP010272591.1:11341-32949 GCA_023313725.1 Lithobius niger
ACCCCCCAAGTGTCTTCAGCACCTACCCCCCCCCCCTCTTCCAGCACCCTCCGCCCTGTGCCCCCTCCCAGGACTTTGGCAACAAATTCTTACAGATCAAGCTAAAATCATGAAATTTGGCGCACAAGTCATTCTTAGCAACATAAATCGAATCAGCCATGGAACCCACATGAAATACCCACAAAGGGACCCTAGCACCCCCCTGTGTCCCCTCACTGAGGTTTGTCCAACAAATTCTTGTGGATCGAGCAAAAAGCATGAAACTCGGCACTTCAGTCATTCTTAGCATTAAAAAACAAACCAAGCATGGAACCCTACTAAATATCCCAAGGGGCCCCCTAGCACTCCACTGTGCCTGGCTTTGTAGCTTGACCGACAAATTATTGCAGATCAGTCTAAACGCTTGAATTGCGATACATAAGTCATTCATAGTAGTACAAATTGAACTATCTATGGAACCCCCTCGAGATAATCTACAAGGCACCACAACTACCCCCCCCCCCCCACAACGTTCTCCCTCCTTGAGGCCTGACAATACATTCTTCTAGATAGTGCTAAAAGAATGAAATCTGGTACACAAGTAATGTTAGCAGTATAAATCAAACTAGCTATGGCACTTCCACGATATCCTCCAAGGCCCCTCAGTGCTTCCCCCCTATTCCCGCTCCATGAGGTTGATTTCCGAAAAATTCTTGTTAAATACGTATACTGAAAGCATGCATTTTGGTATACAGATCATTCCCAGTACTAGAAATTGAACCAGCCATGGATCCCCATGAAATGCCACCAAAGCCTTCCCCAGCATCCGCCCTACCTGGGCACCCCATGAAGCATCAATGACCAACAAATTCTCGATGAATGGACTAAAAGCATCCATCGTTTCAGTGGAAATCCAACTACACATGGAACCCCATGAGATACACCCATCCCCCTGTGCTTCCCTGTGTCCTCTTCATGAGGTTGATGATCAACAAATTCTAGTTCGATTTGTACTGCTAAGAATGACTTGTGTACCAATTCACGTTTTAGCACGATCAGCAAGAATTTGTTGGTCATTTGTTTGCCAAAATTGGAATTTGGAATTGGAAATTGGAACTGGAATTTGTTAGCCAAAATTCATAGTACCAAAATTCGTAGTACTACAAGTGAGTGTAGTAGGGGGACAGGAAAGGGCCTTAGAGGATATCTCGAGAGATTCCATAGCTAGCTCGATTTATTAGCTATGAATTGACTTGTGTACCAAATTTCAAACTCTCGATGTTAATAATTAGCCCAAATTCTGGCCCGTAACAGCTGTACTAATCCTGAAAACGAACCAACGAACCGATGCTCAATTTTACAACATAAAACATACGTATGATGAAGGCCTATGGCCTTTTGAACGCTATTTTAATGTCACTACAATTATTGTTGTTGCTCTTCTTCGGGAAATTTTGCTCTCACGTAGAGATCGAACCAAAGAACCGATTTTCAAATTTTATAGCTCTTAAAATTGAGTATTAAATAGGCTTTCTTATAACAGTTAATTTAAGGTGATTACAGTATTCTTTGCTTGTGTTATTCTTGCTGCGACAAGAAAAAAAAATAGATATTAGTGTTAAAAAACAACGCTTAAGCGTATAAAATATGGATGTAAGCCTTAAAAACAACTTAAAGCCGTAAAGGAACAGATATTAGAAAAAGACATGTAAGCCATCAGCGGCGCACTAATACTTGTAAAAGAATCTCCAGCTTGTTTTTTGGGTCGATGGAGATTCTTTTACACGTATTAGTGCGACACTGATGGCTTACATGTCTTTTTCTAATATCTGTTCCTTTACGGCTTTAAGTTTTTTAAGGCTTACATCCGTATTTTATACGCTTAAGCGTTTTTTAATACTAATATATTCAGTAACTGATAACAAGGTAACTTATGTGAGAAAAAAATTACCAGTTCAGGTGAAACAGTTTGAATGTGCAAGTCAAATTTATTTTTGAAAGCATTCACCGATTGGGCCGAAACCACAGACTCAGGCAGCCCATTTCAAATAGGCAGTAGACGAGAAAAGAAAGTATGTCTGGTCCATTCGTGTTTATGGTAGTGAATTTTTTACTTAAGTGAATGGCCACGTGTTGCTTCGTAGGTTCGGAACTGAAAATGCTGTAAAAGGGATGGACTGCCGAAGTTAATTTTAGGATTTTAAACAAGGTGATGACCCCTCCGCGAACAAATCGCCACCATACAGAGGGGACTTTCAGATGGTTTAGTCTTTGCTCGTATGAAAAATTACTTAGGTTAGCTACACGGTTTGAGAATCGGCATTGGACATTTTCTAGTGCTACCAGGTCTTTTTTGAAGAAGGGGCACCAAAAATCAATGGCATATCCAATAATAGGATGAACAAATGTTAAGTAAAGTTTGAAATAAACATCGTGACGACGGGACGCAATTGTACGGGCCATCAGGGATGAAATAGAATTAGCTTTTGAAATAACTGAATTAATGTGGCTTGAAAAATTAAATTGGTTATTAATAATAATGCCAAGGTCTGTTGTTGAGTCCACCCCCTTTAAAACATTTGTACCCCAGTAGTAAGTGTTTATTGGATTATTTTTGGCTAAATGCAGGATACAAGATTTGAAATGTGGGGGTGAATGGTTAGTTCCCACATGGTACTCCAAGCATAGAGCTGCTTAATATCTTCTTGAAAAATACAAGAAGCCATTGAAGTTTCTAAACAAACGCTCAGCTTGGTATCGTCAGCAAACTTTGCCAGCTGACCTTGGGTTTAGATTCCGTAATCATTAAAATATAATAAAAATAGTAAAGGGCCTAACACTGACCCTTGAACAGTGTGATGTATGTTGGTCTAACATCTCGTGGGTTCTACTACATTACTACAGGCTATGGGTAAAGAACTACTCAGCTGTAGGTCAACATAATAAGGGGTGTTTATTGCCAGTGAGAAGGCTTCTTAAAGACTTTACACAGTCATGTGACACTGTGTGTCAAATGTCAGTATGGAACATAATATGTAACAACATGGTAATCTATGGTATTATAGTTATGGGGTGGTTAACAGAAAGGAACTAAAATGGCTACCTATTGTGGTGCCTCTATGACGACACCACAATACAACCAAAGAACTAAAAAAAAAAATACTATTTTCTAGCTGAAAATAAAGAATGTATTAATTTTTTTATTTACATGTATTGTTAGTCACTGTCTTACCGGAATTACAAATTTTTCGCTTTCAAAGATAAGAAACTAAACATTTTGTGAAAGCTGTTACATAAAAAAATTTAGTTAAGACCTGTCTAAAAACTTGACAGTCTGGTACAATTTAACAATTTTAATCTTTTATCTTTTAACAATCGTAAAGCTTAATGTGCGTACCCTTTTTTTTTTTACATAAGTACAATTTTCTGGCGAATTCGTAGTTAGCAACGGAGTAGGCTAACTGTAAGATGTTGACGCCATTATCTGCTCGCTGTTCTGGTACGGACAGGTGTTCGCAGATGTTGTTAGTACTTTTGGATATCCATATAGCTGATTTTTTTATGCTCCATCAGCATTTAGTGTACATCCGAAGGATTTGTCATGAAAAGAAAAGAACAAAGTGTTAAAACCGAAAAATAACTTTTCACAAATAACAATGGTCCAAAACATTTCTTCCAGAATCAAGGAACAGTTTAAAATTAACATGGTCTATTCCGTGTACAATTAATGCAGGACTTAACATTTTCGCGATCACCGCACAAGTTAAAATAAATCCCTCCGTTGGGTTTACATATAATCGATTACGAACATTTAAACAACGTGGTAACCAACAGCCAAATAAATATTTATTGCGTAATTTTGGTTAAAGGTTAAGTTTCTCTGGAACTTTGCGGTTACGCTTAGGACGATTTGTAATGTCTTGAGACTGTGCTGACGAATCACTGCGGAGCGGTGATTGCACGGCATTATTCTTTTTTAGCTTTGTGTATAGCCTTCACCTTAGCAGGCTCTGCTGACGTTGCGTTGGGAGACTGCATTGTTAATATCTTAGGCTCAGGGCCCTCTGTCTCCTTATTTTCTCGTAAGAGTGCGCTGGAGGAAGGAGACAAGGCTCGCTGTTTGACGTTACCCGGTTCAACCATTGTGGTGTACGGGGTGAATTGCTTCGTAATGTGCTGCACCCTGGTGCTAGATTACTCTGATTATGAGGTGAGGCATCCCTGATTGGCTGAAGCAACGGCATAGCAACAATGCTTCTTCGTGATTGGCCTAACGAACGGCGCTGAGATTCGAAACGTGCAGGAGTCACCTGACTTCCCATTTGGTTACTATTTCTGCCGAAAGATTGCCGTTTTTTCGATTTAGCGCGTTCTTCGCAATTATCGACAAATTTATTACGCTCGCCTTGGCAGATTCCGACGACGGATTATTCGCATCGATCGAATTGTCAACGAAGTCTTCTGCAATTTTAGGACGGAGATGGTCACGGTGTTTTCGCACGAGCTGTTGTTCAGTTGTGAGTATTATGTATAATTGATGTGGAAGCAGCTCATTAATTATTCCGCTAGCCCATAGCTTGTTATTAGTAACGCTAAAATCGTGAAACCAAACTTCTTCGCCAACCTTGTATTTCAGCAGTTTACGGTGCTGTGTGCTTTTAATTTGTTTCTGTTGGTTGCGTTTTGCAACGGCTACTGGATCAGGATAGAGTAAATCGAGACAAGATTTTAATTCTCGATTAAAGTAAAGCTTACCAGCTGTGGCTTGGGTGGTAGAACTTAGTGTAATTCTAGATGAAATTAAGTACGCATTTACTTTCCTGGATAGTAGACCCGTCCCGCCTTGCTGCCTTGTAAACACGTTTAAAATTTCGGACATAGATTTCGGCCAATCCGTTCACCGAAGAGGAAAAACTAGGCCCCGTCAGGTGTGGAATTCCGTTCAATTTTAACCACGATTTAAACTCTTGAGACATCCACTGACTCCCGTTATCCGTAACGAGTGAATCAAACAAACTGTATTCGGCAATGTGGTTATTGAAAATATCAATAACTTTAGCAGATGTCGTACTTTTCATTTTATGTACAAACGGTATTTTGCTATGAGCGTCCACCATTATCAAAAACATGTAGTTATCTAACGGTCCAAGGAAATCAGCATGAAAACGAGCATTAGGCTTAATAGGATACTCCCACGTGTGCTTGGGACCTGCAGGTTGAGTGTCCTTAAATTCTTAAAAAAGTTGTTTAACTGAGTTAACTGCCTTGTCACATTCTGGCCCCCAGACCCATTTAACTTTAGGGCTTAACAACCGGGTAACTGGAGCCAAAAGGCACGCAAGGTTTGGTAAATATTTAGAGTAATGATTCACAAACCCTAGGAAGCTTTGTAGCTCTTGAATACAAGTAGGGTTTGGAGCCTTAGTGACAGCTTCGATAACCTCAGGAAGTGTGTGCAATCCCTCCGCATTAATCATGTGGCCCAGATATTTAAGTTCTGGGCACGACAGTTTACACTTATCAATACTTAATCTTGCCCGTGCATACTGCAAAGCGGTTAAGAGTTGACCTAACGAATCGTCATGCTTAGACCCTTTCCCACTTACGAGAATGTCATCGTAAAAGGGAAGACACTTTGGAATCTTGCTGGTGATTTTTGTCGTGACCCTCTGGAAAATTCCAGGGCTAGATGCAGGACCTAGAGGTACACGCAACCAGCGGAACAGATCCAATGGTGTGTTAATCGTTAGAGCCGCTTGTGACTCAGGATCCAGTTCTGTTTGCAGGAAGGCATCCTTAAGATCGATTAAGCTGAAAGTGTCACTCCCAGCTAATTTGCTGAACAATTCTGCAGCCGTGGGAACCGGTTAATGGTCCACCTCCAATTGTGGATTTACTGTTGTCTTATAATCCCCGATAATCCTAATGTCCCCGTTAGCTTTATGAACAATCACTATCGGGGTCGACCATTCTGAGGTTTCCACAGGTTCCAGAATGTTTAAGGCTAACCAGACGTCTAATTTCCTGGTTAACCTTTTCCTTGAGCACCAAAGGAACAGGTCTGACACGACAATACACAGGTTTAGCATCCTGTTTAAGTTGGATTTTAGCCTTATACCCTTTAAATTTTACCATGCCAGGACTGAAAAGTTCCGGAAATCCCTTAACTATTTCGTTAGTGTCAACAGGTGAAATTTTTGCCTTAACTCTCTTGACATGTTTGACTTTTGTTTGTAAATCATAAAAGGGATTATAGTCAACCCGAAAGATTGAAAGCCAATCTTTGCCCAGTAAAGCTGGTTTGTATTTGGTAGAAACTAAGGCCTCTAAGTTTTGTACTTGTCCTTTAATTTTGACTGAAAGGCTAACTGTGTAAATCGTCTTTTCTTTTCCTTCGGTGTAGGAATGAAGAGAATAATGACTTAATTTCAATATACAACTTGAAAAATACTTCCTATGCCATTCAATAGGGATGATTGAAGCATCAGCTCCGGAATCGAGTTCCATGGGAAGCTCAATTCCATTTAAGCGTACTGGTAAAACCCATGTGTGGATTTTCATGGAATTTACAACAATGATTATTTTATTTGTTGCTAGGGGAATTGTTGAAATTTGGTCCGCAGCCTCACTTATGCCAACAGTGTTGTTATTAATGCAGTAATCATCCACTGACTCATACTCACTACCTGACCGCACTTCCGAATTACTAGCTTCAGTTTCGGTTTCACTTTCTGATTCACGGACTACAGTATGAACTTTTTTATGGTAACTGTACTTTTGCTTGCTTTTGGACCTATACTTAAAACTTGAACTCTTGATATTTTTAGAGTGTTCAGCAGCTTTAAATTGTTTGGAACTGCTACTGTTTTTCCGACAGACTGCCTGTAAATGTCCGGCCGTATGACAGCAGCCACAGGTGTAATGTCTGTACTTGCAGCGTGATTTTACATGTGCGTTTTTTCCGCAACAGAAGCATATTAAATCCTTGGAAGATTTATGTCTAAATAGGCCTTGTTAGTTTGTTGAGCCACATAATTTACTGACTTATTAAGGGAACGAATCTCGGCTTGATCTAATTCTGCCGATTCGAGTGACAATGCTAACGAAGTTGTTTGTTTTAAATCCAACGTAGTTTTAAGCATTTCTCTTTGAATTCTTTCAGAGCGCCCGCCCCCCACCAGGCGGTCCCTGATCATTTCATTGTTGATTTCTTTTATTTTATCGAAATCACAATATTTTGTGAGAATCTTTAAAGCAGAAACATATTCGCTTATACTTTCATCTGGTTTCTGTGTTCTTCTGAAAAATTTAACTCTCTCAGAAACCACTGAGGGTAACGGTTCTACACCGACAAGTAAGCTTTAATAAAATCAGCATATGTAAATGAATCAGGTAACGCAGGTGAAATAATATTTAAAATCCTGTCGAACATTTTTTATCCTATGGAGGTCATCAAGAAATCAATTTGTTCAGAATCAGGAATCTTTTTGGCCCTAAAATAGTAGCTAATTCTGTTGGTACATTGTTCCCAAGTATCATTTGAGGAATCAAATTCCGCAAATAACGCTGTGGATTTTGCAGACATATCTGAATCGCTATTTGAACTTGAATTTAACCCTATATACGCGTTGCGCCCGAAATCGGGCGTGCAGTATTGTTGCAGAACACGCGTTGAGCCCGATGTCGGGCTGACGTCTGAACAAGGCAGCTTGTGATTCGCTAGTACTGCTTCTTAATGTGAAATAAACACAGGAATTAGCCAATGGACTATCACCTAACAAATCGGCATTAGATAACATCAAGAAGACGAACCAATCCCATCGTATTATTTCAATTTTTGCGCCGTACTCTCATTCTCAAGGGGCAGCAATTTGCGAGCTATTCAAGATGGCCGCCCGTTGTTGGCGTTATCGTCTAAGAGAATTGCGCCCAAGCGATGTGGATTATTACATATTGGCTGACGATTCAAACAGTAAAAAAGGATTAAGTGATAACAGCTGTAACATAAAACCATTGTTGGACTGGCTGAGCAAAAGTAACAAAAGTGAATTGTAATACGGAACTGTAGTGTTAGACCATGCAGTAGGAGGCTGTCCAAAACAGCGGCGGGCAAGCGGCGGGCGGGCGGGCGGCGGCGGAGAAGTGAACGCCCTCCCGTCTTACAACAATCGTACGTGGAAGTAGAAGTACATTCATGCCGGCTACCGCTAAACTAGTGACTGATCGATTTGTTTGCAAGCTACAACAATGACAAGGTAAAGAGAAAATACTTTTATATTTATTATTTAGGCCGTTGATGTGTCGCACTTTGTTTAAATGTTAGGATTTATTTACAACAGCGTACAGCGTTCATCTTTCCCGTACGAGTATTGTTGGGCGGCCAACATCACTGATATTGCTGTCACAAAATAAATGCGCGCAGCAGGGTAGAACACATGGTAAAAAATCAGCGTATATAGGGTTAAATTTACGTTTAAGCTCCTACTAATATTTTTCACTAGCGCTAGCGCTCGTAGCTGCACTCACTACAGCATTAATCGTATTAACTAGGATATCAACACTAGCAGAAGGCTTTCCTTCAATAATTACGGCTTTTGCATCCGTCTTAGGCATATAGCCTACACTCAAAATTAAATTAGCGTGATAACTCAATTATGGCTCTAGTTAACTCAATTTTAACCTAGAAACAACTCGAGACTACTCATTGCTGTTTAACAACTAAACCACCGTAACAATTTTGTAGCCTACCTAGTTTTTAAATTCAACCCCCAACCTACAACGTAGCACAAATAAATTTAAAGTGACTACGCTTTTAAGTTTACACGTTTCTCAAACGTTGTAAAACACCACTATTGGCCTAAGCTGGTAGCACAGACCAAATTTCATCGTTATATAAACGCTACGGTGAGAAAATGACCCGGATAAGAGCACAGCACTATTGAGTTTGCGAGAGTTAATTAGATTGATTTTTAACATGCTTCAGTTTTATAATATTGACTGTGTGCATGCCGGCGCGTCGCCCCAGGATACAACCCTTGTAAAAATTAACTGTCATAAACTTAATTGCTCTCTCCGGTTCTAGCTAATAAGGTTTTGATTTTTTTCTAATTTCATCAAATACCACACACAAGTTCTAAATCCCAAGAACACTTTTGAAAAAACTAAGCTAATTCAATAAATTCTACGGAGCACTAAATTCATTGCCAAATGAATAAACTTGCACACTTACCACAAATTAGGAATACTTTTCGTGGTTGTAGAAATTTATCAGCTTGATTGCTAACATAGTATGTACACCTACTCGTCGCCATCTGTGATGTATGTTGGTCTAACATCTCGTGGGTTCTACTACATTACTACAGACTATGGGTAAAGAACTACTCAGCTGTAGGTCAACACAATAAGGGGTGTTTATTGCCAGTGACAAGGCTTCTTAAAAACTTTACACAGTCACACAGTGTCACATGTCAGTATGGAACATAATATGTAACAGCATGGTAATCTATGGTAGTACAGTTATGGGATGGTTAACAGAGAAGAACTAAAATGGATACCTATTATGGTGCCTCTATGACGACACCACAAACAGTACCACTGGCTACAGGAACCTTGGTTGATTGCTTACTGTTGATGACTACCCCCTGAGTACAACCAGACATCTATTTAGTTATCCATTTTAAAATAGGCCCAAAAATACCAAAAGTTTTAAGTTTGTGCGTTAATAAATTATGTGGAACCTGATGAAAGGCTTTTACTTTATGTCGACTGGTATGTTTTCGTCAAGAGCATTGAAAAAATTTGCGTAAAAGGCCAACAAGTTGGTAGTGGTGGAGAATCCGGCGCGAAAACCATGTTGATTTGGTGACAATAGGTTTTCGCTTTCGATAAATTTCGTGATATGTTTGCTGAGGATATTTTCAACAATTTTGCTAACCTGGGATGTAATGCTTATGGGCCTGTAATTTTGTGGGTCCTGTCTATTTCCGTTTTTGTAAACTGGAGTTACGTGCGCATGTAACCAGTCAAGTGGTACAAAATTATCATGAATGAAGCAATTGAAGATGATCCTCATCATAGGGATAAGTGTTTCCGTGAATTTTATCAAAGAGCAGAATTATGCAGAGAGAGTACCAAGGTTCGATTTGCAAAATTAAATCTAATTTGGGTTTTTAAAAAGATTTGGTGGTTGATGGTTATTTGTGCCAGCAGAACGTTATGATCGCTTTTTTGCAAGTTTGCCAATATGTTAAGTGGATTTACAAGTTCGGGGTCCGTAGTAAAAAATATATTTAATTTGGAGTCTCCCCTAGTTGGTTTCGTTACCATTTGTGTTAGGAAAAGATTGAGTGCAAGTTCAAGGAATGGTGAGCCCTCCGCATCTGACATCATCCTCTTCCAGTCAATATTACGGCAGTTAAAATTCCCAAAAAGTAATAAATGTTGTTTCGGTAGTAATATTAAAAGATCGAGCAGTCTGCTATTGTTTTCCGTAAGCGAGTTTGGCGACCAATAAATTATAACAATAGTTAATAAAGTGTCAGCAAGGTTAAACTGGACACACGAGTAACTTTCATAGGCCAAGTTGTAAGAGAGTTCAGTAGTATTTAAATAGTTAGCAGCAAATATGGCCGTACCGCCAATATAATGGCCAATTTTGTCATTTCCAGAAACAAGGGTGTTTCCCGGGAAAACAGTGGGCAAATGCTGGGAGGAAAACCAAGTTTCCATGATGGTTTATAGGCCGCTAAATACGCCTGAGTTTCGTTGTACTTATTGTTGAGGGAATCGGCATTAGTATAAACGCATTATTTTGAACGTGGATTGTTTCTGGTCTGTGGCTTCAGCCGAGGTTTGCTTAAATCCTGTTTTAGTCGGTCTTGTTTTTTGGGAATTGTACCGGTTGACTGGTTCACCTGACCAGAATAAAAATCTGACTGATCTGCTTGGATTTGGGTGCATTCACTAAAAGATATAGAGGGTGATGACGGATTACCATTAACGGGGATCGGGTCAACCAACCTTCGAGTATTCGTGCTATCAGAGGTGGGGGAGGGACGGGGGAGCAAAGTAGTCGAGCGACCTGCTTCGCAGTGGGTGTTATGAATTGGAGTAAGGGGCCGCTCTGGTTTAAGCTCGACAATCTTGCCGTTACGAATGGTAACCCTTTCACCCGCACGTTTACGTGATGCAAGTTCATGACGGAATTTTTTATCCTCCTGTAGCTGTAATCTAGTCATATCGTGACGTATGAATACCTCGGAGTATTGAGCAGATTTTAGTAGCTCGACTGCAGATTTAAATACGAGCTTTTTCAATTCGGGCATAGGCAGTACTACTTTAAAGGGGCGGATTGGCCGGCCACAAAATTACCCAGCCGTCTGCACCGCACGGTAGATTTCGGTTCGTTTATGCCTAGGTGTTGAAATATGCTATAGATATCTGCTGCTCCCTGATCAGGGACTGGGTCGTCTGCTAAGCCGAAGATGACAATGTTGTTTTGTCTTTCGCTCCTATCGGTTATCTCCTTAACACATCTACTGAAGTGGTAGCTACCAGTTGTAGCATCCGATCTACCACTCCCTCTAAAGCACCTCTGTTCAAGGCTATCATACATGCTTTTGGTGGGCAGGGTACTAATTTGCTCGTTAATATCTCTTATCTGGTTTGAGTGCAAGGGTAGCATCTGCGTTGTGGACGATTGCTCGAAGGTAAGCTTGAGGACGGTTGCATTCATCTTTTCAAGTTGGTCTAAAACCGGTTTAAGGGTGACGATATTTTGACCAAGAGAATCTTTACATGTTAAGCAATACCAATCAAAACTGACATTTGCAGCATAAATGTCATACAGTGATTGATCAAGACCTCCACATTGAATTGCGTTATACCATTTGGTACACCCTGAGCACTGGAGATTATTAGTGTCGGAACTCAACACCGATTTACCACAAATGCATTTATCAGAATCCATTATTAGACAAGGTTATACCAACAGCAAAAATTACTAAATTTCTTAACCTAAGATGCAGAATACACAACAATTCAATAAATTTACAGCCAGGGGTGACTGGTTGGAAGAAAATAAATAAAATTCCAGTTATGACGTAAGTGCTAAGTAAATTGACTAACCTGTTGACATACAGAAGGAAAAAATGAAATAAACACGGGTCCAGATTCCAACCAGAAACCCACCGTACGGACGTCAGCAATCTGTATATATAGTCCAAAACGAAGCACGTGGTTTCAAGCACATGGTTTCAAGCACATGGTTTGAAATAAACTCGGCGATCGCTGCATTGAGCCGGTGGGCGTTACCTATGCTGAATTGTGGCCGAGTCCAAATTTTTTTAAAGGAGGTGGAGTAGTACAGAACACGTTTGCAGCTGTGATGGCGTATTATCTTCGAATTCTTCAAATGTGGCAACGCATTCCCGTGTCCGGCAAAGTTTTGGCTGTAAGCTGATGATCTGTTGACCTGTTGACATACAGGGAGAAAAAAATGAAATAAACACGGGTTCAGATTGGACTGTCTTGGTAGCATTATTGCCTGGTGTTCACCCATCAGAGTAACAACTAAAACACAGCTTAATGCAAACACAAGAATGGACGTGTTTATTAGGCATCCAGGCCTTATATAATAAATTGTCATGTGACACAGTGATCATGTGTCACATCTATGGTGAGCAGTACCACTCAATTACATGGTTACATGTTATAGCACTCCTACTAGTTGGTTAGTCTAGGTTACGGTTAACAAAAGGTAAACAAAGATTGCTAACTATTGTGGTGTCACATGTGATGACACCACACTAACGATAGAGAAATAAAAAAAACTTTAAAAAAATTCCTAACTTCCTGAAACAAAAAGAAACAGTTATGTGTATTTTTTTCCTATAACATATATTTCTATTGTCAGTCATTGTCTAGCCTTAAGAAGAATTTTTAACTTAAGAGAGCAAGGGAGCTATCAAATTGCTTTCACATGAAATTAGCGTGTACATTTTTTGAAATCTAAAAAAAACCTTAAATTTAACATTCAAAACTCAAGAGAAACTTTTTTTGAGAATAGCCTGTGAAACGGTTGGCTATCTTAAATTTACAGTTTTGACATATTTGACATTTTACTTGCTTTATTTTTTAGGATATAGACAATGGCAATGTTCAACAATTTTTATTAATGCTGCGATTTTGAATTTTGAGGACTTCAGGTCGATAATTTTGCTGAATTTTGAAGAAAAATTTTCCAGACTTTTGCAGCACTTCAGATATTGTAGCATATTGTGGCTACAGTTTCGTTGAACATCTACATCTTAACTTGAGTGGCTTTACTTTGGCGCCACGCACACACAAGTCAATATTACCATGAAAATAAAAAACATACAAGATTAAAACCAAGGAATCTATTTTCCTTACGAATAACAAGTTACGAGCACATGTTTGTCTCATGACAGCAATTAAAATTTACCTTGTTAGTTCAGGGCACACATAACTAGAAACGCGACACTTTTGCCAGCGCAGCACAATTTAAAACCTTCTATTAGGCTAACGAATAACTAATTTACGAAACAACGAAGTTACAGTTGCATTAGTGCGTTTTTAATTCATAAATTCAAACGGTTAGGTGCTTTTTTTAGTCGTTTGTGACGTCCTAAATCCGGAGAACGTTTTTTGGTTTCGGTTTCGGAAACAACTTCTTGAATTGGAGAAATCACTTTCCGTTTGGATTTTTTGTTTACTGGTTTTTGAGTCTGCTGAATAATGTTGGACTCTATGCGCTATTATCATTGTTAGTTTCCAATTCTCGTCCAAAGAGGGACGATACGCTGTTGGGCGGAAACAAATCTTTTTCTACGACACATTCTTCGGTGACACCACCTACTAGCTGATCGGTGATTAGTTGAAGGGAAAGACTGTCATGATAATGACGTCTGTCTGCTTTCAATTGGCTGGTGCCAGCTTTAGAGAACGCTTGTTTTGCAGTGTAATTAACGGGCGGATTATTCATGGCTAATTTTGGTGTATTTCGTGATGCGTTTGGCAAACTATCAGGACTTAGACTAGACAACGGCTCGCTAGAAATTACCGTGTCTATCATGTCTAGAGTGTCTAAGATGTCTAAGTGACATCTTGCCTTACGCACAATTATGTTAGCTTGTGTTAGTACGTTATAGATTTCATGTGGTAGTACGGCATATATTATTATTATTATTATTATTATTATTATTATTATTATTATTATTTATTATACCGGGTAGCCATAACTTGTCAGACATGCGGCTGAAGTTACGGTATCACACGGGCGTGTTTAATGTGAACTTAACCAACGTTTTATTTTGCGAACTAGCAATTTGTTTGTGTTGACGTTCTTTCACTTTTGCTATTAGATCCGGAATTAGTAAATCAAGTCGTGATTTGAACTCACGGTTAAAATAAAGTTTTGCTGATGTTGCTTGAGTGGTAGTACTTAGTGTAATTCTACTAGATTCTATAAATGCATTAATACTATCTTGTACTCCGAGACCATTCCTTCTCGCAGCCTTATAGATTTTTTTTAAGTTCTTGACAAAAACTTCTGCTATGCCATTTACCCAGGGCGAATAACTTGGCCCTGTTAGGTGATGAATACACTTGGACTTTAGCCAATCTTAAAACAAACTTGAGCACCATTGAGGTCTGTTGTCCATAACAAGTACGTTAATTAAGCCATTAACCTATTCCATTCATAATACCTATCACTTTTTCGGACGTTATGGTTTTCATTTTGTGTACAAATGGGATTTTACTATGGGCGTCAACCATGATTAAAAACATGTAATTATCTACAGGCCCACAAAAATCTGCGTGATAACGTGCATTTGGTTTGAGCGGGTACTCCCAGGTGTGTTTAGGACCTGGTGATTGGTTTTCCTTGAACTCTTGACAGTTTGCACAATATTTAACCATACTCTCAATTGCGGCGTCCATAGAAGGCCACCAGATCTTCGCTCATGTGAGACCTTTTAACTTCACAATTCCTAGTTGAGAACTATGTAAGTCTTTAAGCATTTGTTTCTGCAAGGCTGCGGGAACAAAATAAAGTATCTGATTCTACAGTTATTTCAGTACGCCTGGTAAAATATGGAAATAAATCCTAGTCATCACAATGACTGGGCCAGCCATGGTGAACATATCTAAATACTTTGCATAGAATAGGATCCCTACGACTTTCAGCAACTAACGTTTCATTTAAAACTGGTAAGTTAGAAATGGTTTTTAGTGCTAATACATTGTACTGCTCCTCACCCTGTTCAAATTCCTCATCATTGGGGAGGGGGAGACATGACAATGCATCAGCTGTTACATTTTCCTTTCCAGGAATGTGCTGAAAATCATAGGAATACCCATTCAGAAGGACTGCCCAACGATGAACCCTCGCTGCTGCCATTTGGGGAATACCTTTTTTGGGACCAAAAATCCAAAGAAGAGCCTTCTGGTCGGATTGAAGGATGAACTTTTGCCCATAAACGTATTCGGGCAAAAGTTCATCCTTCTGCCCGAACTTTCCCCAAGCTACACTTGAAGCTTCACGGTCAACATGGCTATAACCCTGTTCTGCCTTTGTTAATTTTCTGGAGGCAAAAGATATTGGTGTGCTCTCACCATTAGGCATTATATGCATCAGGCTAGAACCTATTCCATACGGACTTGCATCGCAAACCAGTTTGAGCTTCTTTTTAGGATCATAATGAACCAATATCTTTGATTTAACAAAAAGTTCTTTAACTGTATTTACTACCTTGTCACAATCCTTCCCCCAGATCCATTTAACTTTGGGGCTTAACAGCCTGGTCACTGGGGCAAGAATATGTGCCAAGTTTGGGAGATACTTAGAATAGTGGTTTACGAGTCTTAAGAAACTTTGCAAGTCCTGTATGTTAGTGGGGTTATGGGCGTTGGTAATGGCTTCAATAACCTCTGGTAGGGTGTGCAAACCTTCAGCGTTGATCATGTGACCAAGATACTTGAGCTCAGGCCGTGATAACTTGCATTTGTCAATACGAAGTTTAGCTCCCGCATCTTGTAGTGCAGTTAAAAGTTGGTTTAACGTCATGGGATTTTCCCTTGCCACTGACAAAATGTCGTCGTAAAACGGCATGCACTTAGGAATTTTGTTAGTGACTTGTGTCATAACGCGCTGGAATATTCCTGGACTTGAGGCAAGGCCCAAAGGCACTCTAAGTCATCTAAAAAGTCCTAGTGGCGTGTTAATCGTTAAAGCAGCTTGAGAATCCTTATCCAACTCAACTTGCAGGAACACATCCTTCAAATCTATCAAACTAAAGGTATCACTGCCTGATAATTGACTAAATAACTCCGCGGCTATGGGAACTAGGGAATGGTCTACCTCTAGCTGAGGATTAACGGTGGTTTTATAATCCCCGATGACACGTATGTCACCATTCGGTTTGTGAACTATAACCAGAGTGGTCTCTCATTCGGAAGTTTCCACAGCCTCCAGAATACCCAGGCCAACAAGGCGCTGAATTTCCTGGTTTACTCGTTCTTTAAAAGCAAGGGGGACAGGGCGAACTCAGCGGTAAACCGGTTTCGCATCAGCCTTTACCTGCATTTTAGCTTTGTAATTTTTGAATTTTCCAAAGCCAGTGCCAAAAAGGTCTGGAAACCCCTTTTTTAATCTCCTTAGTGTTAGCCACACATGGGTTTAACTTAATTTTTTAACCTGTTTAGCTTTAGTTTAGATATCAAAAAAGGCATCGTTTCCTTCTCGAAAGACAGAAATCCAATCTTTGCCAAATAAATTCGACTTATAGCGTTTGGATACCATAGCATCTAAATGCTTGGTTTGGCCATTTACAGTTACTTCTAGGTTAACTAGAAACATGGCTAACTCCTCCCCTTCAGTGTACGAGTTGATAGACTATATGCTATTTAGTATTGGCACATTTGAAAAGTATTTGTTGTACCAGTCCATGGAGATGACTGTTCCATCTGCACCGGAATCTTGTTCCATAAGTAACTCAGTTCCGTTCAGAGTGACTGGAATGTACCACTTAGCTGTTTTCATTTGGTTAATGACTACTTTGTTAGTTGGAACTGAAGCTGAACCTTGTTCAGATATGCTGCTCATTCTGATGGTTTTATTTTGCAAGTGATAGTCCTCAACGGACTCTTAATTCACTAGTTGAATCATCAAATTTGTTATTACCGTCACTACCCTCAGTTTCAGACTCACTAAATTCGTTTTTGGTAAGCAGATTAACCTTTATGTGGTAGCTGTATTTGTTTTTAGCCTTACTTTTGGGAGTAAAACTCTGGGATGATTTTGAGTTTACTTTAGGTGCTTTAGCACTAGGGCTTTATCTACAAACTACCTTTAGGTGTCCTTGGGTGTGACACCGGCCACAGATGTAATATTTGTATTTACATGTAGACTTTACATGGCTATCGCGTTCGCAGCAAAAACAAGAGATATCTGAACCGGTTTTAGGTCGAAACTTAGAAGTTTTGTTTCTTTTAGTGACATAATTCACAGATTTGATGTTTGAACGAATTTCAGCTTGGTCTGCCTCTGCAGATTCCAGAGACAGAACAAGAGACACAGTTTCAGATAAACTTAAAGTTTTCTTTAAAAGCTCCATTTGTATCCTTTCAGACAAAATACCACCAATGAATCTATCACGAATCATCTAACTGTTAGTGTTCTTAATTTTGTCGAAATCACATGTCTATTTAGAAGCTTAAGAGCTGAAACATATTGATTTAAAGATTCCTCAGACTTTTGAGTTCTTCTGAAGAATTTCATTCGTTCTGACACCACAGAAGGAAGTGGCTCCAAATCGTCTAAAGTAGCTTTAACTAATTCAGCATACGACAAATCTGTTGGATCCTTAGGAGAAATAATGTTTAAAATTTTGTCAAACATTACTCTCCCCACTGATGCCAATAAAATATCCAATTTATCTGCATCAGCAACTTTCTTTGCTCTAAAGAAATAATCTATACATGTTGAGTATTTGTCCCACGTATCACATTCGTTGTCAAACTCAACAAACAGGCTAGAAAGTTTTGCCATATCGTCTCAGTCTGTAACTTAGCACTTAGGCTAGAACTTAAGTCAATAATTTAAACAATTGTTTATTATTAACTGCAACGTCAATTACGTCGTTTGCAAAAGTAACGTCAGTGATGACGGCCACTACAGGTGGTACACAATTTCACCTGCAACTGACATACTGTCACAAGTAATAAGCTTTAACAAATTACTACATTTAGTAAAATTAATTACTAAGCAACTCGAGACTATAATTGAATTGCCTAACATCTAAGCCAAATTCTAAATTCATAGCCTACCTAATTTTACAATTTGCTTGCCCAAAAAGTTTCATAATTAGGATTTAACACCATTATTTAATTTACTTCTCAAGCAAAAAAAAAATAACACCACCAGCTTAAACAGCCTGCAAGCCGAACAAGTTTCACTAAACTTAACTAGGTAATTAACTTGATAATTTACCCCACAGCCAGCCAGTGTAGAGAAAAGGCACATCGCTATGCTAAGGCCCAATTTATTTGCGTTTATTCTGCTTATCCTAATTATATTAAGAAAGGTGAAAACAGCCGACGCGTTGCTTTGGGACACAAACCTTGTACATATTGTGCATTATCAAAGCAATTTCTCTCACTGTTCTAGCAATTAAGGAACGAATTGTTAACTACAATTAAATTCAAACCACACAAAATTCCACTCACTCAAACAACAGTTTTTAGATTTAAGATTTTAATTAATTCCCATACCGGGCACTAAACTATTTTGCCTAAATAGTGAAATTGCCAACTCACCAAATTGGAGCTCTGAAGATGTTTGGTTGGGGGAATAATTATATTAAATCTAAAATACTCTACTGGGGTGGCACGTCGCCATTCTGGAGTGTCTTGGTAGCCTTATTGCGTGGTGTTCCCCCAGCAGAGTAACAACTAAAACACAGCTTAATGCAAACACAGGAATGGACGTGTTTATTAGGCATCCAGGCCTTATATAATAAATTGTCATGTGACACAGTGTTTCACATCTATGGTGAGCGGTACCACTCAATTACATGGTTCCATGTTATGGCACTCCTACTAGTTGGTTAGTCTAGGTTAGGGTTAACAAAAGGTAAACAATGATTGCTAATTATTGTGGTGCCACATGTGACGACACCACACATATTCCAACCAGTAACTCCATGTTCCAGAAACCCAGAAATTCGTGTTGCATAATGTTTTGCTGGAGATTAGGTTTTAACAAATCCAGACAAGTTCGTACTTCACGCTCAAAAAATAATTTTGCTGGCATCTCACCTGTGACTGTGTTTAGACAATTTCAACTAGCAATGTGAAACTCATGCAAACATTGTTTAATAGTTTTTCCTTCAGTGCGCGCGGCTTTGAATGCTTTCTTAAACTCTCGAATGTAAACCTCACCAAAGCTGTTCTGCTTCGGATCATAAGGTGCATCCAGTTAAATGTCGGATTCCTCTAATTTTAACAAACGTCTGAAATTCAGAGGAGGTTCACCGTGGCCCATTGTCAGTCACGAGCATGGCCATTTGGCCATATAAGGCCATATATTCTTCGAAAACTTCGATAACCTTTTCTGATGTTGTTTTTTTTCATGAAGTGTACAACAGGGAATTTGTTGTGGGCATCCATAATAACGATAAAAGTTATTGATAAAAAGTTAACCCTTCAACCATGCCGAAATCAGAATGGACTCTAGCAAGAGGTTTAAGCGGGTATTCCAACGAATGTTTCGGGCTAGCAGACTTTCACCTTTTTACTTTTGGCATGCAGTGCAAATTTAGTTTTGTAATCTGCATCTGTGCCAGGCCACCAACATTTTCCAGACGCCAAAGATTTAATTTTCATAATCACCAAATGTCCAGCATGTAGGTCTGGAGTATTCTTGCACGTAAATTTGTTGGCACGATTACGCGTAACCCCCAAAACAAGGTGTTTGATTTCAATGAAAAATAGGGCTTAAGGTTAGACTCTTCAATTTTGTCAGGCCAACCGTGCTTTACGTAGTTCATCACCTTAACTACCACAGAATCTTTTATGATAGCCTTAACTAAAGTGTCATTCAATGCCAGTAAGCACTTAAGAGATTGTGAATAATGCATGTTGTAAGGAATTTCTTCCTCCACATCCACAGTCTTGGTATTTAATGGTAATCGAGACAACATGTCTGGAGTTAAGTTCTATTTTTCAGGCACATGTTGCAACTCATAGGAGTAACCATTAAGTGGCGTACATAACGCTGCACACGACTGGCGGCCATTTGCGGAATTGCATTCTTGGGACCAAAAATCCAGAGTTAAAGCTTTGTTATCAGTTTGTAAAGTAAAATGGTTTGAGTAAAGATGTCATGAAACTTCTTTACTCCGCATGGAATTCGTAAAGCTTCCCTGTCGAATTGGGAATAGGCTTGTTCTGCTTTTATGAGCTTCCTAGAGGCAAATGAAATTGGTTTATCTTGCCCATTAGGAAAGGTGCCCATTAGGAAGGGTATGCAACAGATGCACGCCCAAACCAAGCGGAGATGCGTCAACGGCCAGTTTGAGCTCACATTTGGGGTTACAATGCACTAAAACGTTAGAGGTTTTGAATAGTTGTTTCACTTTAGCCATAGCAGCATCACAGTCGTGACCCCAAATCCACTTTTGCTTAGGGCTTAACAATTTAGTAATGGGAACTAATTCGTGCACCAAGTTCGGTAAATACTTTGCGTACTGGTTAATAAAACCAAGGAAACTGCAATTAGGTATGTTTCTTGGGTTTGGGGCATCTGTCACTGCTTCAATCACATCCGGTAAGTTTATTAACCCTTCTGAATCAGACTGAGCTGGCTCTAGAATTGTGTAAGGCTAACAACAGCTGATTAAGACTACTGTCATATTCAACAACCTTACCAATCACCAGGATATCGTAATAAAGTGGCTCACAATGTTGAATACCAGATGTTAAACTAACCATTAATATTTAGAAGATACCTGGGCTACTAGCCAAGCCGAATGGGAAACAAAAATGTGAACAAACCCAAGGGCATATTAATGACTAGAGTTTCTTGTGATTCTGGATATAACTCCATCTGAAGGAATGCATCCTTAAGGTCGATCAGACTGAAAGTATCACTTCGAGAGCGCTTACCAAACAATTTGGTGGCGGTGGGGACTGGGTAGTGATCAATTTCGAGTTCTAGCTTAACAGTTGTTTTATAATTGCCCACAATCCGAATCTCACCATTAGCCTTATGAACCACCACAATGGGTGTGGCTTTAACTAGTACTAACTGGCTCTAAAACTCCCATTGCTATCAGGCATTTGACTTCAGCATTGACTTTATCTTTAAAAGCGAGGGGAACTGGTCTTACTTTTCGATAAACAGGGACTGCATCAGGATTGAGCTTTATTTTAGCCTTAAAATCTTTGAAACCATCCAACCATGGTTTGAATAATTCAGGAAATTTGGCTGTCAGGGACTCCAGTGTAATAGATGTTCTATTCACCAGACTAACTAGACAAAGCAACTAATACTAAACTAAAGCTTGCGCAGTCTGCTTATATAGACTGATCCAAGCTTGCACATGCGC
>JAHWFP010272591.1:33349-44320 GCA_023313725.1 Lithobius niger
GCGCATGTGCAAGCTTGGATCAGTCTATATAAGCAGACTGCGCAAGCCGAACCACATCATTTCTCCTAGGGTGCTCAAGCTAGCGTGAATACCCTTGGCAATACGATTCGCCGAAGATTCAAGAGGCAATGTACCGTCGATGACCCAGTTCCCTCCTGCAATGGATGCGTCGATTACCGGTTCTCTGGTTGCCTCTCCTGGCTTTAGCAGTGATGGTGCATCTGTCACTGATCTGAGTTCCCCTGCGACCAAGTCGGTTCCCGATCCTTCTCTTTCAGGCTTTGCCGATTCCCACTCTGCCGGTTCCCTTCCAGTTCGTCAACATCACATCTCCCAGTCATTGCCACTGAGGTCGGGACAAAATCCCTCAGCACACGTTGCCGTTGTGCGTCATCCCCGTGATCCTCCGTCATCTACCTTCCCTCGGTTAACTCAAGCCTTTCCCTTGGAAGCAAACATGGGGGCTTTCCGGCCACGCGGCTACCATTCCCGTCCGACCTTTCACCCTAATGTGTCAGTGCGATCGCCGTCTCCACTGATCCTACCATCACCGGTTGCCTCGGTCCCTCTTGGTTCCACCTTCACACACTCACCTAGATTTAGCCCGCCGTGCTTGAACTCTTTGCCAGTTTCCTTTCTCGTTTTCAAGCTCACGTTCTGCGACCCTTCTTGCTCGCCAGTTGCTTGTCACCTCCCCAGTACTTCCGGCCCACAATCTCGCTCCGATCCTTTGATTTCATTTGCTGACGACGACCTGCGCTGTTCAGAAGTATGGGACAACGACTTCGACATCACTTACACTCTTCTTGGGGGATCGGAACCCCCTCCGTTTTTAAACTCTCGGACATCGATCCTCTCGTCTCGTTCGCTCCTGCAAACCAACGGTTGCCGGTATTCACCGACTCTCTGCATCACGCAACCACAAGACGTCAACTTTGCCTTCTTTCGATGCTTCCTATCACTTCAGCCTGCTCTCTGTCTCTATCCTGCACTGACAGCATCACACCACCTGGACCACATTCACCTCGCCTTGCTTTGTAATAGTGTTGCATCCCAAGTTGGGATTTACAAAAAAAAAACAAAAAAAAAAAAGCAATAAGAACAATATGATATGAACCTATCTGGGGACTAGCACGTTCCTGCTTTCATCCTCAAGCACTTTATCGAAGACCTCAATTCCCTGTCCAATCAACTAAATAACGCCGTTCGGTTCCCGGTTACCATCCTTATCTGGTCTCTTCACTTTAAGTTTGGATCACGTCTCCTATTACCTCGCCTACGTTGCATCCCATTGGATCCCCCACGACCTTTCTTCTCTACGACGCACGCTGTCTACATTGTTCCTAAAATAATGAACTCGGTTCCCGGTTACCTCTACAGTTCCCGATTACTCTCCGATTAACTCACCATGCCTGAAGCAAGGAACACGCCCATGGTAGGAAAATTGATCCGCCCCCACGCTCAGTCTCCGGTTCTCTGACGCAACCAGCTTCTGAAACTGTTGGGGTCTTAGAACTCTCAACTGATCATGTGTCTCGATTCCTGGTTGCCTCTAGAGATTCCCTTTCCTTCCGACCTACTGGTTCCCCTCCAACCGCTTGACACGGTTACTTCTTCCCCAATTCCACGCATCCAACGTGTTCTGCAGCGGGATCTATGTTCCCTAGGCAAGGGCTTTGCCCGTGCTACAGAGTCTCATGTCAAAAAACAAGTATACAAGTCATACTAAATGTTCTCGATTACCTTGCCAGATACCCGTCCTTATCCGCCATGACAGGTCTTATTCTGCCCTGTGGCTTCGGTTCACATCTTTCGATTATACCCACACTGTTGGTTTCATTCCTTCTCACCATTCAACTACAGTTCTTTAGCATCTGCTTTCTTAGTTTCACAATTCCCGGTTCCCGATTACCAGTATCTCAACGTAGTCTCCAGCTTTTAAGAGGCCCACTCTTACTAGGTTCTTCTTTGGTCTGTCACCTAATGAACTGTCATCTCTTCCTGTGGTACCCCACTCTGCGACCCCTTTGATTCAGTCCTATGATTGCGCTCGCCCTGTTATGTTTCTTCTTTCAGACCAAGCAACCATAGTTACTTCTTATTTTGCCTCCTTGACGTCATGATTCCCGGTTCCCGATTGCCAGTTTTCAGCATGGTTCCCAGTTTTCTGAGACTCATTCTCGCAGTGTTCTTGTTCAACCTGATTACCCAATAATTTATCATCGACTTTGGCCGATCTGTGCGTTACTAATAGGACGACATAGCGGAAGATTAGCATGATTCCTGCCACAGAGATGGAGCACGTAGTCATGGTGCATTTCGCATCCCCTTTCTCTGACATCTCTACCAAGATCCAGCCTTTGCAGCATTGACACTCACGCGCTTCACCATCTGTTACCGATTACCCTCTGCATTAACTCTTACTATCGCCACCAGAGGCACCCAGTGCGCTAGCGCTTTGTCTCTTTCCCACACTTCACAGTCTCACTTCTGTATTGTTCACCACCATGTCTGACTCTTCTTCATCGGAGGAACCGCTGCCCCCGGTTCCCAATGTACCTTCATCGAAACCCTGTCTTTGCCTGGGATTTTCTGGCAAAAACGTGCATTTTGATCCACATCCATGTTGTCAGAAACATCGTGAATGCGATGGAGAAGAAAAACGGTGTAAGACCTGCCTCACCATCTCCCCATCAAAATGGATCGCCATTCGCATGTGCAGAACTATTGCAAGTTCAGCAGGGAAGCCAACCTTCAATTTTCTAGGGAATTTAAGCTCAAAAAGGGGAAACTGCTATAAAAAAAGGTAATACATAGGTAGGTATATATATGTAGGTGTATATTTTCAGTTAGGCAATAAAAACTAAAATCAACCAGTTGCAGGCCCTGGTGTCTTAGTCTTTTGTTATCAAACAATGCAACGAGCAACAAGCAACAGAGCAGAGAAGCAACTAGGCTATTAGCTCACAACAAGTAATAAAGTTGACTGCTTTAGAACTTTAATGTTTTCCCATACATGGCAATTCTCAGTGCAATACACTAATTCCAGCCGTGATCTTTTCAACACTCCTTGCCAGCATAGTCTAGCAGGAAATGTCGCAACTTTCAAACTTAATTGGGGAACTAGCAATTACAAGGAAATATACACGAAATAATAACAGAAAATTCCTGACAATAAACTACATTTAGCCAGAAACTCCAATACAGCTACAAATGAGAGAAAATTTTGCACAAGGCTGTTTAAATCCATCCGCTAGCGGATGACTACTATTATTTGCCAAATAACAGAAATTCATTTTACCCCAAAACTTGGAGCAGAAGTTCGAAGTTGCGAGGGGGACTTTTATTGTGACACTAGCAATCTGTCCTAACTAAAGGAAGAGACTAAGATTGTGTTGACGGCAAGTAACAAGTGATGTTCATTGGCAAGGCACATACATATATAACATAGTATACGTCATGTGACTAATATTTGATTGGCTGTACAATATTGGATAATGAGCAGGTACACTTTGGAGAACGAATCAGAGACAACGCAGTATTAGTACCGGGCTTCCTAAAGGTGGGCAACTGTGTGCACGACAGGTGCACACACTAATCCTGGGAACAGACTATTTACCAACTGTTATAAGAATTTCACATCTTGCATAAGACTTCATTGTTAAATTTTAAAAAAATGCGCCAACTGTGATAACTCAGTGAAACCTACAGAAAGTTATCATGTTTCAGATCAACAATTTACATCAGGGAATAATACTCCGAAATGAGTGCCCGGTGAACCGAGATGGTCTTGTCAACAGAGATGGTTCTCTCAACCGAGATAGCCACTCAATATAGAACCACAGTCATCCTCAAGGGCTAGTTTTCCATCAAACCCAGTCAACCAAAATGGTGTGCTACCCATGAAGATCAGTCATCCTTAAGGATTAACCAGACATTAAGATCAGCCACACGAGAATATCCATCAGGATCAACCAGATTTTTGACAGGTATAAGAAACGACGTAACCCAGAACCAAACAAAAAAGAAAATATGTTGAATTTGGGCGCAAATTTTTATTTTATTGTCACGACTCGACAAATTTTAACTTTTGCATTCCACAACAATAAACAAGGTACAGAAACGGGAGAAAAAAAAGAAAAAATTGCCGGCTCTGGCAAGCCGGCTGAATTTTGTTTCTGTTGCCTAAAACGAAAATATACATTCCCTGTAAATTTATCATTCTTCTTCTCAAATGTTTTTTTCCCCTAGAGATAAAATAGAAGTAAACCAGCGAGATCGTTAACCCAAGTGTGCATGCACGCACCCCTGCTATAAAAAGAGCCAGAAGGCAAAAGCGGCTATCTTCCAGAGTCGGACTGGATCGCAAAGGGTGCCTGTGCCATTTAGAGAAATGAAGGGGGAGAAGTGCCACACATTTTTACCAGGAATTCAAGTCTGACGGGTGTGGAGAGCGCTCTAAGTTCCCCAAGCATTGTCCAGGGAAGAGCCCAGGAGCCTTTGCTTAATTTTATTATTCTACTGGCTTTGAAGAGCGTCAACACGTGTATTACTGTATATTTAAAGCATTGGCTTTTTTATGTACTTCTTTCTTGGAAGTCATGGGTCTTTTTTTTTCCTTTGAAGGGGGAGGGGGAGGAGTTTAACAAGGGTGTTGAAAATGCAAGTAAAAGTAGAAAGAGGGGGATTTGTGCCTGAATGAGAGCTCAACAACGGAAAAGATTTCATTTTTCTTTCGCGGAGGGGTAAAACAGAAGGCTGCCCATGGGGCGCCAAAAGTGTGGTAACCAAAGGGTGCCTGTGCCAATGGCACAATGGCAGTATGGCCAGTCCGAGCCTGTATCTTTCTCTCCTCTCAATATGTCATGGTGGTGACTCTCAAAATGGGAGGTACAGTGGGTTCAGATAAGTATATTTTCGGCAATTTTCTCTTTATATTGCTGACGATATGTACATTACCTGTAAATTTAGCATTTTCAGAACATCTCGTCATAATGGTTGGTGGGTACCACTTAATGGGTTCCCCAGTGTTTCGAGCTGGATCCCCCAGAAGTCACAGACTTTCTAAAATTCGAACTGTTAAGGAGAATTTGGGTTCTTAAACTTATATTTGGTCATGACAATTTTTAGTTATTTTTTTTTACTAGCTAGTTTCCAAAGGGTGTAGGGGAAAGGTTGGGTTTATCCTTAAAACCAAGGACCACGGTCCAGAAGGATACAACGTTGCCTGTCTTCATTCTGTGCCTCTCGAGAGAAGAACTGTGGAGTTCAGGTTCAAGTTGGGTTGAGTGATTGTGAAGATTTGCATTGTTGGTGATGAGTTCCATGAAACGACAGAATGTACGCCATTCTAATAGCAAAGTTTTTAGAGATAGGATCAAGGTGCAGTTTTTTGGACAGGAATGAGGCGAATTACCGCATCAAGTTTGTCAATGGTTTGCAACGTAACCATTTCAAAGATTTGTGATCTTGAATTTCGAAGAATTTGAAGAAAGTGTTATTTACCAGGTGAGTTTCTTCTTTTATTTTTTGGCAGAGACGAAAGTCAAAGGAATAACACATGGCCTTAGAGCGGCAATCACGGCAAGGGACTTCTCGGTTTTGTGACTTGTGATTGCTTGAAGACTATTTTATTTTGCTTGAAGACTATTTTATTTTCTGCAGTTCCAATTGAAGGAAGTATATATCAGGATCCGGTGTGGCAGTAGCTTTTCTATAGGGGCAGGGGCCGAGGAAATGTTGGTTGCGTTCAAAGCAATAGCATCCAAAGCAGCAGGAAGCAAAGCCGAAAGAACGGGAGAACGAAAGCCTTTCGTGGTTTCGGCCAAAGAATGAAGCGCCTCACTACAGGATGCCGACAACGAAGA
Source organism: Lithobius niger (assembly GCA_023313725.1). Lineage (NCBI taxonomy): Eukaryota > Metazoa > Arthropoda > Chilopoda > Lithobiomorpha > Lithobiidae > Lithobius > Lithobius niger. The sequence continues at coordinate 39,217 of JAHWFP010272591.1, forward strand.
TCGTTTGGCGGGAAAGCCGAGTGCAAGTCGAGATGCCCAAAGGACCGGGGCTGGAGGACGGTGCATTAACAACAATAACAGGGTCAGCAGCCGATGAATCAGCCATGAGAGGTGCTTTCGGGGCAGCTTTGACATTGACCATCGCTGAAGAATTCTCTTTCGTTTGTTGGAAAAAAAAACTACATGCGTGTTCACTGACGGATAGGAAACATGGCCCCTTTCGCCTTGTGGCTCTTTTTATAAGAGGAGTGCTCACATGCGCACTTGGGTTATCGAGATGGCTGGTTTGCTTCTATTTTGTCTCTAGAGAAAAAGAATTCGAGAACAAGAATGCTAAATTTACAGGTAATGATATTTTCGTCAGCAGTAGAAAAGATAATATTCAAAAGAAAAAAAAAGGAAAAACACAAGAGGGACAGGATTCGTTACTTAACCGGGTTAGGTGACAGAAGTTGAAAAAGAAACCAATTATGAGAGCATATGAAATGTTTAGACCATATTTGCTCTCACAGTTAAAAAAAATGAATGATTGGCATTCTCGAAACGATCGAAACTTTTTGTATAAAAAAAAGTGTTTTGTAAAACATGTATCAGCGTAAGCATGAAAAAAAAAGTTATTCCCCCCCCCCCCCCCCAGATAGGTAAGAATCGAAAAAATAAGTAACAGCAAAACTAATAGACAGGATTTAAGACAGGAAAGATTTTTTTTAGATCAGGAAAAGGATTATTTTAACAAAGAAATTTTTCTTTGGGTATTTACTAACAAAGTTAGACTTAGAATTCAAAGAGATAAAGCAGGATTTAGCGCATGTAGCCAGGGCACGGTTATTCGTCCTCAGATTTTTTTCCGACCTCAAACTTAGCGGCCTAACAGAAAAACAAAGTGCTCCAAAGCAAAGGCTCTTTTATCTTTAACCAGTGGTAGCGTTCCGGAGGAATTTTGGGTGACAACCATGCCATGGCACGTGTTTATTAGGGAATAAATTAACCTTAAAAGTCGACACGTTGATTCATTAGAAACCAGCTGCACCTTTGAAAGCAAAATCGTTTGTTAATAGGTTAATTTAGTGATATTTGCATTACTATAATATACCGGTATCGGATCGGCATCGGTACTATATCCGCATCAGTAACATTACGCTTTCAATATACTGTCCCCCTTTTATCTTTATTAATCATTTAACTTATTGGCGGAGCGAAGCGTAGCCATTAACGGACACCAAATTGCAAAATGTTGGTTGGTTTGTCCGTTGGTCTGTTGGTTGCACATTTTTAGTCTGGGTGGAGCCCAAACGAAAGATCGGATTGGAATGAAATTTGGTACAACGCTTGATACCCCAAACAGTATTGCTGAGACAAAATTTCACGTAAATCAAACAATTATTACGGGAGAAATAACAAATTTTCGAATTTATTTCTAACACTCACCATTGTAAATTTGGAATCGTGAATAGTTAAGGAATTCCGACGAAGCATACACTGTGCTGTTGGTAATCAAGTGAGCTTTAAAAAAAAAAGCCAAAATAAATCTTCGTAGCTTCCTTACAGCTAAAATCTTTTTTGACATAATTCAACGAAATAATAACATTTGATCAAAACACTTTAACCACTAGAGGAAGACAACCAAATGGGAAACAAACCAGAAGGATTCGTTAACGACTTACATTCGTTTCATGTAAAAAAGAATGCTTGCAGGAATTCAGCCAACATGGCAACCAAAGTGGCGTTTTGACGCTATCAACGGGAATCTCAAATTTGAAACATCAAATCGCCACTGCAGGAGGAAACCGTTCATATAATACGACAGACACAACAAACCACGTATTTATATCACAACACAGAACAATAATTTGGCTTCGTATTGTAATTTCAAGATTTCTAGATTGCTATGGAAACTACACTCTCCATCCCATTTTGCCAGAATAAATAGGCCTAACATCGAACCCAATAGGCTTAATTTCTCTACTGTTGTCGTTTACGAAACTAAAACGGGACTAACAATTTGGCTTAAAATTAGGATTTAGAATTATTTAAATTCTATGTTCACAGCCAAGCTAACACCGGCTTATCAACAATTGTAATAATTCCAATTAAAAAAAAAAAATAGCGTTCGGCGTTGCAGTTCGTGCCAGAGGTGTGCGCTTCAACATTGTCGTAGAAGGCAGCGTAGAGAGCCGCGGATGTTTTGAATCTTTTGATTGTTGTGAAGTACTATCGTTACTGGTGATTGTTTAGCTTGCAATTAAATGCTTTATTTTTAATATTTTAAATATAGAAAAGATACTTTGCAATAAATATAAACAATGTAAGCATTATTGACGGTGGCACATTCTTTGCCAGCTTAACCACGGCGGCACGTTATTTGCCAGCTTAACCACGGTGGCTAACGTTGTATTTTACAACGGCGGCGACGGCGCAAAGAGTCTGCAAATAACGAAACGGATACTAAATATGGGTGCAAACGAAAGTATCTTAAAATTAATATGAAACGTAGCCTAGATAAAATGTAAAAAACACCAGCAAAAAGCTTCAGCTCAACTGTAGCCGAATGAATATTGCCCCCAGCTTTTTAAGGACCATTAGCAAACATTGCACAGCCATTATAATGAGAGTAAATACAAATTTAAAATAAATTTTTCTTCGCTCTGCCTACAATAGGCCCAAAGCCTGTTTCCTAGTAAAGCTTGACAAATACAACGTCCATTTCGATCGTTAGCCACAATTAAACCGATCTTAAATCACTAGCAGACGACACTAACTTACAGCATCGCCAGCCTAGTACACTTCAAGCCATGAAACCAGGTGCTGAGTAATCCACATTACTTTTTCACATCAGTGGCTCAGACCGGCAGCCAATCAGGTCATTCTAATCTCTTCCCAGATATAAATAAAAGCCCTCAGTAGCATTTACTTATCTTGTATTTTATATTTGACGACCTGTTACAATCAGTCTCTGAGTTCCTAGTTCCAGGATTTGGCCAGCACCGCCACAGAACTAAATTAAGTTAAGTTAAGAAGAGTTAAGTGAAGAACTAAGAATAGAACTAAGAGTGGTTCTTTTATGAGACTTAGAAAAGTGTTGTTCAGTCTTAAGCTCCTTCACAGTTAGAGTCCTGGCTTGTATTTAGAATGGATGCATCTAGTTTAGATCTGTCCTCATCTCCCTTTCCTCCTTTTTCTTAAGAGTGCAGGGATTTTAAATTGGGATTTAACGAGGGAATATTCAACCCTGAATAAACCCTACATAATTGACAGTAAAAACCTTGTGTGGCCTCCTTTACTTAAATACTTATTGTGATTTAGTGGATTAGTTAATTGCTGGTAGAATTTAATCTCCAGCTGTTACAAGATAAATCTTCATTAAATCTACCCAACCAGATTTACTGATAGCTTTACACTAGCTAAGAGAATAGACGAGCGCAAAAGCAAAAAAAAAGCATAATTTAATCAATTGTAGTGCTCATGTAGTAAAATGTCTGTAGCATTTATCGCAAGTCCCACCAAACTCGACTAAACCGGACTCTCAGACTATCCAGTAAACCTTAGGGGAAATACAAAGCTAGTAAAAAATACACAACACTTAGCGCAAACCTTATTGGAAATTTCAAGTGGAGCCACCAAGTCTTAAGACAAATATAAAGCTAGTAAAACAAATATGTAATACTTATCACAATCACGCTAAACACAGACTGAACTCGAGTAAACTTGAGTAAACCTGGACTAAAAACTCAACTGGTGCCTCCGAGTCTTAGCGAAAGTATAATGCAATGAAAAATGTGCAATACTTAACAAAAAATCGCTAACTCGAGATGAACCTGGCTCGAAATTCAAGACCAGGGCCAACTCCAAAGCACAAATACGCAAAACTTAGGAGAAACTTTGGTAACATATTGAAGGGGTTGAAGCGTACCAACAAGGTATATCGGAGTGACGTCACTTCCAGTCAATAAAGTAAACCTTGAATTCACTTCCGGTTAGTAGAGTAAACCTTGATGTTACGAGATCAGGTGACTTCTGGTCAATACAGTAAACCTTGACGTCATAGTAACATCACTTCCGGTCAATGCGGTAAACCTTGCCGTCATGACATCACCTGACTTCCAGAGAATATGGTAAACATTGTGACGCCACTTCTGGTTAAAGTGCTAGTGCCAAAATTCCCTACTTTTCAGCTGGAGGGGAGGTAGCAAAAGGCCCATTTTACACCATTGTCCAAGAGGAGAGCAGGTGGAGGTAGCCAAATGCAAAAAAGGTAGCCAAATACAAGTGTGCTTGTGCTACTGGAGGTGTCCGTGACCATATTGCAAATGCCTACGGATATTTGACATCACTATCTAATCAGTGATGCCATCCTGATCTAATCAGGGATGGGATAATTTCTATTGATACCTGGAGAGGCTATCATCTCTGTAACCCATGCAACCCACGTGATAATGAGCATTCTACCAGTGAACCATTACTGGAGATTTGTTCAAGTCAATTTGATTTTAATCAATTTGCCAATATCTCATAATCTAGGAATAATCTAGGGAGAGAAACATCTAACAGGATTATGAAAGGTGTTAGGAGTACACGCCCAACGTGGCCAGCATTAAACCTACTTGTTTTTAGAAGTAAAATACCAGCAAGCTTTATCCCTAACTGAATGGCTGACAGACTCCAGTCCCGCTCACAGCCGAATTTAGTGGAGGAATATGAGGCCCTGGCACAGGCCCTACCTGATTTTGACGTCCCAGACATGAAAAGAGTTATGATACCTGACCATGGATGTTGTTTGATCTGTGGTCGAACCGTAGAATCAAGACTAATATTGACAAACATGTAGCTTTCTCCATGCTACATTAGGCAATGTGCAGTTAGTCAAAGGATGACACAGTAAAACTGCTAGACAACAGACGAATGCAACTGAATGAAAGTGTACAAATTTAATATGTATGGAAATATTAGATGTACAGTATTATCTTTACTCTGGTGACAGTCTCGAATTCATCTTCTTAACCCTCTCCCTACTCCTACTACTTTCATTATAATTCATTGAGTAAGTCGAGTGTGACCAATGCGCAAACGGGCCAACACCACCTCCTCACGGCGACTGCGGCGACAC
>JAHWFP010272593.1:0-10038 GCA_023313725.1 Lithobius niger
CGCATTAAGTTACAGAGAACATTTAACGTTTAAAAGTTTAAAGTTAAAATTCGATCGTTGTGGAAATTTTCCATATGGATTGCGGCCGACAAACACAATAAAAAATATCACACTTCAAAATGGTTGTCTGTACAAGCCTCATACAATACACTAAGCTAATATGTTTGGGCTTTTTGCCCTAAAAGAAAAGAATAAAATGAAGATACAGAAATACAGAGTTTTATAATGGCGGCCATGATGAAAGTGCGATGTAGTCGGTTTTGGGCGATCTTCAAATGTAGTTTTATGGTTCTTCCTGGTGGAAAGTCCGGATTTGGGCTTCCCCAAGAGTCTTGTATTTTGACAGGCTATTAAATGTCGAAGAGTTTGTGGAAATCGGACCATTATTGCGAAAACGGCCAGATATGCCTCGGCGAGGCATTTGGGTGCCTCGAAGAAAAAAAATTTCATTTTTGGAAAAACAGGCGTTTTTCAGTGGCGCTCGTTTACACGCCCCCAAACGCAGGATTTTATTCGGGGTTCCTGAGAACTCGGAATAAAAGCTATAATAAAGGGGTTAGTGCACACAAGATATGCAGAAAACAAGACCGCCAAAATTTAAGCAAAATTGACATGAAATAAAATACACTGTTTACATAAATGTTGACTTTGCCGTTTTGTATTTTTGGGGGACCAACGTTTTTGTGGCTAAGAAAACTTTAAGTAAATTTAAAAGTTACAATTTAAGAACACTGTTTTTGCAACCATTAACTAAATACTGTCCGCGCTGCGGGGTGCAGGAATATCGTACAAGTATTTGAAAATGGGGCAAAAGGACATTTATCATGAAACACACTAGTTTTAAAGTGAAAGTACAAAGTTAGGGTTTTTGTAAAAGAATACTGTCAAATGAGGCGTCCCGCCACTTAATCGTTCGTACAAGTCCGGATTATGTCCAATTGCCGCGTCTTTTTTTTCTGTGTGACGGCCAAAAACACCTTGCCGTCCACCCTCCACCTAGGCTACGATAGCGGTTAGAAGAGAATATTCTGTGAACACGTGATAGAACACTGGCTCTATTTAACAGCAACTAATACCACTAGAATGGTTTTTAGGTTACCAAACAACTTGTTTACATTGGCAATTTGACACTGAAGGATTTTGAGATAAGACCCATAACTTAAACATAATAATACAACACTGGGAGGTTTGAGGATAAAAACGCAACAACCTTGTAACGACAGTGCTACCTTTTTCGCACAGGGGTAGACAGACGGCTGTTTTTGGGAAGAAAGCCATTTCGTAGAAAACTTAAAGAAGAGCCAACCGGGGACAGATTGCAGCTCCCGTAGAATATTCCTAATGAATATTTAATTAGTGTCGTTACAATCTTTGTCAATATTCTCCCACACAGGGAGACGTTGATAGTGACAAAAAGAGTAAAGCATAGGCACTTAAAATTTAGGTGTGAAGGCCAAAACGGGAATTAACTGAGAGTTACTTAAGGATGAGCTCCCAACTGACTAAAATGACAAAATTAAAATGCAGGTAAAAATAATTTTCAGTCAATTTGTACTGAAACGAAACGTTTAACAATTAAATGTTTAACGAAAATGCTGCCTTGATGCAGCAACAATCACTAGATGCTTTCCAGGTTTGTCCAGTAGATTCTGAAGTTTTAAGATTTTAAAATTCAGCAAATACACTATTTTTAGGTTTGGTTGCTCCTAGATGGAGCCACGGTTGTAGCGACACACTACACATTGTTTAAAGAAAACATGCACGGGAAATTTACTTTGTTAGATTTCCGGTTTACTTGCAACAAGAAAAAAAACTCTAATTTAGAGAAAACTACTTTAGGTTAGGTATTAAACCTTCGTTTTATTGGAAACACCAATTCAGTGCTAGAGCCATAATAAATGCATTTATTTCCACCCTAGACTGACATAGAATTCACACTAAAACATCGGTCCTACTTTTAACAAAAAAAGGGACTGGGGAAAAAACTATGTTTAAGTTTATTTATTTGCTTAACACGCTGACTTTAAATTAGATTAAAATTCAGGCAACTTTACTTTACCAAACTCTGGGAAAAAAATCAAAGCTTATAGGGGGAACACTTTTACTACCAACCTTTATATTTCTTGTTTCCAACTTAAGATTGGGGGAAGTTAACTCACGTAACTTAATCCATTCGTCAAAGCTAAACTCGCTAACTCTGGGTTTTTCTGACATGACTAAACTTTTGTTTATATCACTAGCTGACAAACTTCGTTTTATTTTGCCTGTAGGAGGCAGGTTCAACGTATTTTCCGTTGATTGTTTACACCCACAAAGATGGCGACAATCCATCCTTTGGTCAAGGGAGGGGACTTGGGTCTCATTATCTCGTAATGGGTTGACCTCCGAAGTTTTTAGCAGATTCCTTTCGTCTGCGCGTGAGGACTTAACGACGATTGGCGAAGGCACTGTGGGGGTTTGGGGCTTGACCAATCCCGCGGGGCTGGTTTGATTACGGGGCCTTCTACGTTTCTTTGATTGACGTGGGCCGTTTCTGACGGGGGGCGTAGCCACCTCGGCTGGCACTGAAGAAAAATCACGGGGCGTGGCGATTACTGGTCTGCGCTGTTTGGTTAAAGATTCTAATCCTGTCACGCCCAAAACGACATCGTAGAACGAATTGTTGACCGGTGTAATACATGCTACTGTTTTTAACACTGTGCCATCATCTAACTTTAGGACTAGATTTACTTGATCTAAAGTGAACACTTGTTTACACAAGGCAGTTTTACATTTAATCTTACGCTTTAAGCGTGGCCAATTTCTGGCGAGCTTGGCGCTAACTAGCGAAACTGTGCTTCCGGAGTCGCATAAAATATTAATTTTATTTTTCCCTACGCTACCGGACAGAGTACTAGCCTTAAGAATTTTACTGGCATTTTTCCCAACTGGGAAACATGCGTTTACTTGCTGGGGTTTCGAGTTAAGCTCGGGGCATTGACTACGAAAATGTTGGGGAGAATTACACACGTAGCAGCGCCTAACTCGATCTTGATTTAGGTTAGTTTTTTCACTAGCGCTAGTGTTTATGGCAGGGTTCCCTCCAGGGTTATCTGCGTTCACACTGACAGATCCGGCCGGATTAGCTGTCGTGTTGTGGTTACGGTTGTGACCACGCTGTTGACCAGTAGGTTTATAACCTTGGTTCGACGCTACAGCTATGGGCTGTGTTTTGGCTGCACGAGTGGTAGTCTCGGTAGCAATCTGTTTATTGCGGGTTGTGAACTCGTCACAAAGCTGGGCCGCTTCGGCCAGAGTTCCTAATCTGACTTGATCAGGGATCCATTTTCTGAGATGGGTTGGACACGATTTATAAAATTGCTCCAAAAGTACAAGATTGACAAGTTTATCGTAATCACGGTTAACCTTAGCCAAAGTTACCCAACGAGTGAAAAGAGTTTCTAACTCAAATGCATAATCCTGGAATTGCATTTCCACACCTTTTTCGAGAGAACGAAATTGCGTTTGCAAAGACTCTTTAGTCTGTACAAAACGGGCAAGCAATTTATTTTTGACTATTTCGTAATCCTGCATTTCAGCGTCTGTCAGCTGATCACAAACTTTAATAAAGACCTCACCGACGAGGGGTTGCAACGCCGTGACCCATTGGTCTTTAGGAATCTTTTGACTAGTTAAAGTTCGTTCGAAAATCTTAAGAAAACTGTTAATGTCAGTATTGGGCGTCCACCTATTTACTAGTCGAACTATGTCGGCCACTTTACCATGTTTTGCAACTGGATTCGGGGGAGTTGGGGGAACACCGTTAGCTCCATTAGGAGCGGGGTTAAGATTTAAAGTAGCAGCATTTAGCTTCGCTAGTTCGAGCTGCTTGTCCAGTTTAGCTAATTCCATAGCACTGGCACGATCACTAATTTGGGCTTCTTGGTCCCTTAAAGCTAGTTCATGAGCACGGCGCTTGTCTGCGTCCGCAACTTCGAGTGCTCTTAACTTTAATTCTTCTGCTTTTAAAAACAGTTCATTTTCTTTGGTGGCTAATTCTTTCTTGGCGAAAATAGCCGCTTCTCTCCTTTCAATAGCGTTAGCTAGTGCATCGGAAAGTTCACTTAAATCAAGTTTGCCATCTTCGAGGGCTGCTCGTAAGATTTGTTGGGATTCTGCTCTAGAATCACTGACTGTAAAGCCTAAGTTCAAACAGGCCTTCTTTAAGTCCTTGTTTGTGATATCACGAATGATTTCGTCTAATTCTTCCATTTCGGACATTTTGAGTCTTAATGGTTAACGTGGTTTCAAAATAAAGCTTTTATATATGAAACAAAAATTAAAAGCAGCCGCTTAAAATTTAACGTTACTTTTGAGTAGAGCGAATTATTTAAAAGACTTCTCTCCCAAATCCAGTAAGATTGCACATAAAAATACACTTCTAAAACCTCCAGCACTCTGGTATATGAATAGCTAAATTGCATAAATGCTATCAACTACAACACTCGGCTTGGCGGCCTCTAAGCATATCTCATGTACACTTACCCAAGGGTACAATCGCTGTACGGTCAGTCTGTCCTTCCGTTCCACCGTAGTACGGGAAGTTCGGCACTGATTTTCACGGGAGTCGATCGTCACTGGTGGGCGGTCAAATCCACGGGACTTCGGCGTTGCACGCAAAATCCACGGCTTGGCTGCACGGAGCGTAGTTTCCCTCTCGGGCCTCTTCTCCTACAGCATCGGTTGGGGTTGAGACGGCTCTTGACGGGAGGACGTCTACTGGAAGCGGCAGCGGCTGCTTCCTGGCGCCGGCAGTTGTTGGGGCTGCGGCGGGGGTTGTACTTTTTTTAACGTTAGTACGACTTCTGCTTCGTGACTTTTTTTTAGCTTGTCACAGGCATCTGCTTCGTGGCCATGTTTGGCTAGACCACAGACATCTAGTTGGAAGTGGCTTGCATCCTTCTAGGCATGTAGCATGGCAGGGGGGAAAACGCTTGACGGGAACAGCACCTGTTCATCCCACCGCTGCCACCAGCTGTAACGGCGGACGCTACGACGGCTTAGGTGCTTGTAACGCCCCCGGTTTCCCTGGTGTACGTGGAGTTTCAGCTTGAGGTTTCTACGGTGTTTACGACGACTTTTTTCGTTATACAACACAGCATGGACACTGTCCCAGCATGGGGGATGAAGCGCCGGTCCTAATTAAAGGGGCCTAACCTTAAACTGTCGGTATCGCTGCCACCAACGGTGGATTTAACTGTTTAACTAGCTAAAATCTAAAAATGGGCTACATATTTAATTTTACACTAAAATACAATTAATCAAGTCTAGCAAACGACTGAAGCTTAAAACTCCTGGTTTTATTTTTGCGACAGAGAATGAAAGTACACTTTACATTATAGTTTGCTTCTAAAAGCTTTTGAATACCAATTATTTAAATAGGCAACAAGTTTACATTTACATAAAGTAGCAAGTTTGAATATACACTTAGTATTTCATAAATTCAGACAAACACACTTGGTTTGAATAAAGTTTTAAATTTTCACATTAGAAAAAAGTAAATCATGAGTGCTCCCGGAGACACCCGCAAGACTTGACAGCCGCAACTGATTAAAGTCTATCTGACAGTATGTTTCTTAAGATCAACCGTCCACAGTTATGTTTCTAAGTTTTCCAAGCACAAAAAGATCAACCTCCCTTAGTTCCCTCGAGAACTGTTCTAAGTAATAAAAAGCCCGGCAATTTTACCCTTAGGCATCAGTTTGTTTCAATTTGCCTTCCACAAAGATCAAACCGTCATTTAGTTTAGATTAAAAATCCATTTAAAATAAACTGGAAAAATTTGGTTTTTAGGAAGAGAACCACTCTGACGTTATGGGGTGAAAGAAACCTAAGATGCCGCTACAGGCGTCACCACCATAATTTTCTCTAGCTAGAGAGTTAAGTTTACAATTAAACTAGAATTTAGAATATGGGGGTCCCAAATTAAACTTTCAAAAGCTAAACTATAACATACGAACCACTACCATCGTGTCCGGCATGGCATTCTCCGGACATGGCGTCTCCACTCCCGACTGGCGTGACCGGTCTCTAGCTTGAGATCTGTGAGCTGTGCTAACTATGCATTCTGGGGCTGGGGTTTTATGCACATTACCGGAAGTAAGCGCGGACTCGCGGGGTAGCTACGGGGGTCTGATTGGCTGAGGGCCTAGAGAACAATGGAAAGTGGGAGGAGAAGTCGGATGAACAAAGGAACTGGGTGCAGAGCCGTTTGAAGGAGTAGGAACATGTAAAATGGAAAAAGATCGGCCTGTTTTGAGTTTCACTCAATTGAACTTTCGGAAATGGGCCTTTACTTTGTATTATTGGCTACGGATTGAATATTTACATGTCTGCAATGATATTAGGCTCTTGTTAAAGCTTATTACTTTGGCTTGGGTAATGCATTAAAGCATTACTATTAAATTAAACAAGCTTTAACCGAAAACTGCAGTGTTAAACACCACAACTAGTTTTGGCTGGGGAGGGGGGCAAAATTGGGTAATTCGAAGTTTTTGCACAGTTGGACTTTCGGAAATGGTTTGAACAGATCTTTTTAAGAATTCTTTTAGTGTTTAATAGTAGATCAAGCTATTTGTAGGTTTCGGTGGGTCACAGTCAGGTCCAGAGGAGAACTAACATAAACATATATACACTGAAAAATTCGTGTCCGGTAGAATGCCAGGTCGTAATGCGTTTATACGTTTGGACATATGGTAGCGTTTCTGGGGGTAAAAGAATATAAATAAAGTATAAATGCGGTTAAATAAATTAGCTTAATTGAATGCTATAGCGCATTAAGTTACAGAGAACATTTAACGTTTAAAAGTTTAAAGTTAAAATTCGATCGTTGTGGAAATTTTCCATATGGATTGCGGCCGACAAACACAATAAAAAATATCACACTTCAAAATGGTTGTCTGTACAAGCCTCATACAATACACTAAGCTAATATGTTTGGGCTTTTTGCCCTAAAAGAAAAGAATAAAATGAAGATACAGAAATACAGAGTTTTATAATGGCGGCCATGATGAAAGTGCGATGTAGTCGGTTTTGGGCGATCTTCAAATGTAGTTTTATGGTTCTTCCTGGTGGAAAGTCCGGATTTGGGCTTCCCCAAGAGTCTTGTATTTTGACAGGCTATTAAATGTCGAAGAGTTTGTGGAAATCGGACCATTATTGCGAAAACGGCCAGATATGCCTCGGCGAGGCATTTGGGTGCCTCGAAGAAAAAAAATTTCATTTTTGGAAAAACAGGCGTTTTTCAGTGGCGCTCGTTTACACGCCCCCAAACGCAGGATTTTATTCGGGGTTCCTGAGAACTCGGAATAAAAGCTATAATAAAGGGGTTAGTGCACACAAGATATGCAGAAAACAAGACCGCCAAAATTTAAGCAAAATTGACATGAAATAAAATACACTGTTTACATAAATGTTGACTTTGCCGTTTTGTATTTTTGGGGGACCAACGTTTTTGTGGCTAAGAAAACTTTAAGTAAATTTAAAAGTTACAATTTAAGAACACTGTTTTTGCAACCATTAACTAAATACTGTCCGCGCTGCGGGGTGCAGGAATATCGTACAAGTATTTGAAAATGGGGCAAAAGGACATTTATCATGAAACACACTAGTTTTAAAGTGAAAGTACAAAGTTAGGGTTTTTGTAAAAGAATACTGTCAAATGAGGCGTCCCGCCACTTAATCGTTCGTACAAGTCCGGATTATGTCCAATTGCCGCGTCTTTTTTTTCTGTGTGACGGCCAAAAACACCTTGCCGTCCACCCTCCACCTAGGCTACGATAGCGGTTAGAAGAGAATATTCTGTGAACACGTGATAGAACACTGGCTCTATTTAACAGCAACTAATACCACTAGAATGGTTTTTAGGTTACCAAACAACTTGTTTACATTGGCAATTTGACACTGAAGGATTTTGAGATAAGACCCATAACTTAAACATAATAATACAACACTGGGAGGTTTGAGGATAAAAACGCAACAACCTTGTAACGACAGTGCTACCTTTTTCGCACAGGGGTAGACAGACGGCTGTTTTTGGGAAGAAAGCCATTTCGTAGAAAACTTAAAGAAGAGCCAACCGGGGACAGATTGCAGCTCCCGTAGAATATTCCTAATGAATATTTAATTAGTGTCGTTACAATCTTTGTCAATATTCTCCCACACAGGGAGACGTTGATAGTGACAAAAAGAGTAAAGCATAGGCACTTAAAATTTAGGTGTGAAGGCCAAAACGGGAATTAACTGAGAGTTACTTAAGGATGAGCTCCCAACTGACTAAAATGACAAAATTAAAATGCAGGTAAAAATAATTTTCAGTCAATTTGTACTGAAACGAAACGTTTAACAATTAAATGTTTAACGAAAATGCTGCCTTGATGCAGCAACAATCACTAGATGCTTTCCAGGTTTGTCCAGTAGATTCTGAAGTTTTAAGATTTTAAAATTCAGCAAATACACTATTTTTAGGTTTGGTTGCTCCTAGATGGAGCCACGGTTGTAGCGACACACTACACATTGTTTAAAGAAAACATGCACGGGAAATTTACTTTGTTAGATTTCCGGTTTACTTGCAACAAGAAAAAAAACTCTAATTTAGAGAAAACTACTTTAGGTTAGGTATTAAACCTTCGTTTTATTGGAAACACCAATTCAGTGCTAGAGCCATAATAAATGCATTTATTTCCACCCTAGACTGACATAGAATTCACACTAAAACATCGGTCCTACTTTTAACAAAAAAAGGGACTGGGGAAAAAACTATGTTTAAGTTTATTTATTTGCTTAACACGCTGACTTTAAATTAGATTAAAATTCAGGCAACTTTACTTTACCAAACTCTGGGAAAAAAATCAAAGCTTATAGGGGGAACACTTTTACTACCAACCTTTATATTTCTTGTTTCCAACTTAAGATTGGGGGAAGTTAACTCACGTAACTTAATCCATTCGTCAAAGCTAAACTCGCTAACTCTGGGTTTTTCTGACATGACTAAACTTTTGTTTATATCACTAGCTGACAAACTTCGTTTTATTTTGCCTGTAGGAGGCAGGTTCAACGTATTTTCCGTTGATTGTTTACACCCACAAAGATGGCGACAATCCATCCTTTGGTCAAGGGAGGGGACTTGGGTCTCATTATCTCGTAATGGGTTGACCTCCGAAGTTTTTAGCAGATTCCTTTCGTCTGCGCGTGAGGACTTAACGACGATTGGCGAAGGCACTGTGGGGGTTTGGGGCTTGACCAATCCCGCGGGGCTGGTTTGATTACGGGGCCTTCTACGTTTCTTTGATTGACGTGGGCCGTTTCTGACGGGGGGCGTAGCCACCTCGGCTGGCACTGAAGAAAAATCACGGGGCGTGGCGATTACTGGTCTGCGCTGTTTGGTTAAAGATTCTAATCCTGTCACGCCCAAAACGACATCGTAGAACGAATTGTTGACCGGTGTAATACATGCTACTGTTTTTAACACTGTGCCATCATCTAACTTTAGGACTAGATTTACTTGATCTAAAGTGAACACTTGTTTACACAAGGCAGTTTTACATTTAATCTTACGCTTTAAGCGTGGCCAATTTCTGGCGAGCTTGGCGCTAACTAGCGAAACTGTGCTTCCGGAGTCGCATAAAATATTAATTTTATTTTTCCCTACGCTACCGGACAGAGTACTAGCCTTAAGAATTTTACTGGCATTTTTCCCAACTGGGAAACATGCGTTTACTTGCTGGGGTTTCGAGTTAAGCTCGGGGCATTGACTACGAAAATGTTGGGGAGAATTACACACGTAGCAGCGCCTAACTCGATCTTGATTTAGGTTAGTTTTTTCACTAGCGCTAGTGTTTATGGCAGGGTTCCCTCCAGGGTTATCTGCGTTCACACTGACAGATCCGGCCGGATTAGCTGTCGTGTTGTGGTTACGGTTGTGACCACGCTGTTGACCAGTAGGTTTATAACCTTGGTTCGACGCTACAGCTATGGGCTGTGTTTTGGCTGCACGAGTGG
>JAHWFP010272597.1:4381-25813 GCA_023313725.1 Lithobius niger
GATAAATAGCAATCATACAGGAAGTGGAAAGTTGGGCACATATCCGAACAATTGAGGTTCTTTATGAAAGAACTCAATTCTGCCATTGCAACGTTACAAGGTTGTTTTTTTTTTTATCTAGGTCTTTACTAACAGATGAACTTATTTCTTGTGGTTTTGTTTCAAGAATTATCGAATTTGCGCTTTTGTTTGAGCAATTCTGTATCGAGTCACTTACGGCAAAAAGCCATCTTGGGATCAAAGAAAATTTGTAGGAGCCAATTCGTAGTTTTAGACATAATCATGGACGAGATCGTGCCACAACCAACATTCAAACCAGTAATGTGTTACTTTCTTTCAATTCCACCATCGATTCTTTTAATTTCACTTCAACTTTCTTGTCTAAATCTTTCCACATTTCAAGTTTTTTGAAATAATATTAGACATTTTGTCCCATATATGCGCCGAAGACTTATGTACTCTTTCGTTCGAGGAACTGTACGTATAGTTTTTTGTCCTAGGCCTACTTCATTTCGTCTGAGTGCAACGACTTTGATGTCCTCTGTCATTATTAATGTCTTTGTAACAAGGTTGTGCATCTGTCCTATGTTGTCTTCAATTGGATTTAATAACTCCTTGAAATAGATATGAAGTTTCAGTGTGCTGTCAGTGATTGTCTGTAAAGTTGCTATAGATTTAACTCGTGATGCTTTAGATTTCTTGATCTATTTACAACAGCCACGTCCTGTGCTTTACTTGCCAACCTTATTATTTCAGGTGCTACAAGAAAAGATCTTGCACATGCACCGGGATTAAGGGTATAACACGAGTATCTCCAACACTTTCATGCTTCGATTGATGTGCTCCAATGCATGGTCGCCACCAAAACTACAAAACGGCTCCATGGTCTTGTTCACTTTCCAATTGCCTTTTTCAAATTCGGCAAGTATCTCTGGAGCATTTTCCCCTAATCATTCATCTCAGCTAAATAAATTACAAGGATTCTTGCGTAGTTTCGCTTGTCATGGGCAAAGAAATACTTTGCTAGTTCCTTAAAGTAACAGTAAGGTCCAAAGTGAAGTAAGGTGCAACTCCCAGATCGCACACGTCTGGTAAAATCCTAATGATCAACCATCATCTGCATGTATTGCAAAAGTGTAACTGAGATTGGATTAGTGGCATCAGCAGCTTCGACTTCTTAAAAAACTTTAATCACATATTCTGTCTTTAAAATATTGGACACTTCTTTGTAAATACGTGGAATGTTTTTCAGATCTCTTTCCGCAGATGGCTTATTTAAACGAATAGCTTTATCTTCAATGCGATGGTTACTTTTTCGAAAATGCAGGAAACAGAGCATGTAGAGAGAACCTCTAATACGATTAGATGAGCTTGGATAGCTCTTCTGCCGTGGTTTCCTTGCAATATTTTTTTGTACTGTCTGGTACAAAACACTTGTAGTGCTGGGAGAAGTGGACCCCATCGCTCGTGGTACTCGTATGCAAACGCACGAAGACATGCTTTCATGGTACGGTTTACTCGTTCCGTCGCATTTGCCTGTGGGTGGTAGGCCGTGGTCCTGTTGTGGTGCACTCCTGACACTTGCAGCATCGCTTCGAACATCTTACCAACGAAAGACGCACCATTGTCGGACACCACGTAGTCCGGTGGACCATTGTCAGCCACCACTGCCTGCAGGAACTTGGTTGCGGCTGTTTTCGCAGTCGTAAATCTGGTGGGTACCAGCCAGACGAATTTCGTATAATAATCCTCCATGCACAGGATGTATTTGTTTCTCGCATAAGTTTCGGGAAGCGGACCGACGAAGTCGATCCCAATCATGTGCATAGGAAAGCTTGCATTGACGGGTTGCAGATCGCCTACTTTCTTAGTTTGAGACACCTTGACTATCTGACAGACCGCGCATGACCTCACATACTTCACAGCGTCAGAAAACAATCTTGGCCAATATGCAACCTGCCGTAGCCTCGCAAGGGTCTTGTGAATGCCTAAATCCGCAGCCTGCCGATGGTCGTGACAGCCGTGCAAGTAGGTGTGACGAAGGGATTTCGGAACATAAAGACGGTAGTTGCCGTTGATCCTACCTCTATCCGGTACAGTCGGATCCTTGTAATAAAGTAATCCTTCACCATCAAATGCGTACTTCTCAAGTACCCTCATTATGAAATTCGCTGTCTCCTTTCCAGAGGCTTTGCGTGGTTTCGTGAGTGCTTGTACCACACGTGCGATTTCTGGATCTTTTCTCTGTTCTTCGAGTAGTTGACGCTTGTTGCGAATGTCGACGACTGGATCATCCCGAAGGTAGAGCATTGGAGAAACAGTTCTGGTGTCAATGAACGGAAGCCCTGGTAGTGTCTGAAGAAAGTGGATTTCTGAAGGAGGATTCCGGGACAACGCATCAGCGACGACATTCTGCTTGCCGGACCAGTGTATCACCGTGAAGTCAAACATTTGCAGTCTGATGGCCCAGCGTGCAGTCCGACTTGACGTCTTGTTGTTGGAGAGCACCCACTTGAGTGCTTCATTATCCGTGATGAGCGTGAAATAAGCTCCTTCCACGTAGTGCCTCCAATTCTCGACCGCTTCCACAGCAGCCAGTGCCTCCTTGTCAAAGGTGGTCCCGACCTTCTCGTTATCCTTTAGCGTCCTGCTAAAGAACTCGATGACAGTTCTCTTGCCTTCGTGCTGTTGAGAAATCATCGCTCCAAGGCCCTGGTCTGAGGCATCTGACTCGATGACGAATTCTTTCTCGAAGTCCGGTAGTCCCAATGCATTTGAATTCAGTAGCTTCACCTTCAAAGTCTTGAAAGCCTCTTCATGAACCTCCGTCCAGTGGAACGGTTCGTCTTTCTTGAGCAGTTGGTAAAGCGGGCTCGCAGTTTCCGCGAAATCTCTGATGAACTTCCTGAAGAAGTTGGCGAAGCCTAAGAATTCGTACACCTTCTTCTTGGATTTGGGACTTGGATAGTTGCGTAGCGAAGCACAGTGTTCTCTGGTGAGCTCCAAGCCTTTTGCAGACACTTTGAGTCCAAGAACAGACACTTCTGGCATACAGAAATGACACTTGTTTCTCTTCAAAGTGAAGCCATGTTCCTGAAGAGCGGCGAAGATCTTCTCTAGTGCACGTACGTGTTCCGAGAACGTACGAGTAGCCACGATGATATCATCAATATAGACGATACAGACGGTGCCGATGAGCTTGCCAAGCACAATTTCCATCGTACGCTGGAAGGCAGCGCTAGAAGTCTTCAGTCCGAAGGGCATCACCTTCCATTTGAACATTCCGCGGTGGCAGACGAATGTTGTACAGTCCCGTGATGCTTCGTCCAGCGGAATTTGGTGGAAGCCTTGCTCCCCATCCAGAATTGAAACGTACTTAGCTCCTGACAAGAAGTTAAAGACCTCGTTTGACCTCGTCATTGGGTAACCATCCGACTTAATCTGGGAATTAAGCTTGCGATAGTCTAAGACCGGACGATAGCCACCGCCATTCTTCTTCTGCTTAAGAAAGAACGGAGAGCCCGGTCGCTGATGGTTCGCTCAATCCGATCGCTAGCGAGTAGCTCGTCAATCATTTTGTCAATCTCCTTCCTAATCTGTAGATTGGCTTGATAGATGCGCTGAGCTTGAGGTTTGGGAGCCTCTTGAAATTTGATTTCATGTTCGTAGCACTTTGTACGGCCAGGTTTTCCTGGAAAGATGCTGTTATGTTTCTCAAGGAATGCCTGTAGATATTCGAATTGTCCATCTGTCATTCCGTTGAATTCTTCTGTACCTCTTACTGTCTCGACTCTCCACATGGGATTGACTTTCGGAGCCTCCGCAGCAGCTCCACTCTTGGAAAGCGGAAATACAAAATCTTCATGACCTGGGAAGTACGCCCTGTCGTTGGCCCAGTCGATCCGTAGATTGGTCACCTTCAGGAAGGGCATGCCGAGAATACATCTGCACGCAAGATTGTCGAAAACCTTGAATGGTAGCACCAGGTGCTTGCCATGTACGGTGAAAGGCAGATCAATCACTCCCATCGGAGTGACGGAAGTCCCGTCGGCGAGTTGCGATTCTTTCCCTTCATAGACTTGTATGGAAGCATCCAGCCAAATTCGTAACAAGAAAGTGCGCAACACGGCGCAGTCAGAAGAGCCAGAATCCAAGACGGTATAAAAATTCGTCTTCTGAACCGTAATGGGTAGGGTGTGAGACGGTGCGTCTGAAGCAGTCGTCTTGAGCGAAGGTCTTTCCGTCTTCGGGTTCGGACATCCTCTAGCATAGTGCCCAAGTTCATGGCAATTAAAGCACTCTTTGTTTGCAAATCTGTTCACTCTTGGCTTGGGTGACCGTGGTGCGGTGTCTTGCGGTTGACCGTCCTTGGAGGTGGAGTCCGTCGTTGACTGGTCTTTCTCCGCAGACGTGGCGCCGTTGTCCGTAGTCGGGCTTGCCGTGGAAGGCAGAGACACTTTGTCCGACTTCTGCAACTGAGAGGAATACTGTCTTCCAAGTTTCTGTGAGTTATTGTTACTCTTCAGTTGGTCCTGCACCTTGTGAGTAGGTCGTGAAGGTTCAGTGGGAAAACGCATGCTGCGCGGCATGTCAGCAATGGCTGTGAAAAGATCATCAAAGGTTCTGACACCGCAGCACATTAGGTAGTTTCTGCATTGGTCATTCATTTGGTCGACTAACATTTCTACCTCATCCCGTTCCTCTCCACGTTTCGTCATCTTCTTAAACTGAGCGAACATTCTGTTGGCAAAGTCTAGTGGTGGTTCATGCCTCTCCTGTGACCAAGTACTCATCAGTAGTAGTCGATCCTGATCACGTTTCGGACGCTTGTAGGACTTTCTCAGCTCTCTAACAATGTCTCGCCAGGTTTCGAGAGGACTCCTCTGAGCTTGCCACCAAATACGATATTTGCCTTTCAGATTAGCAGTCATAAAGTTTTGCAACGAAATTTCCGTTAGTCTCTTGTCCTGGACAAAAACAGACATCTGATCTAACCATTCCGACAGATTCGTGTCGTCCTCGAGTGTCTTGGGTTGAATATGCCAAGATGCTAACGCTGAAGCTAAGTCACCGGTTGAGGTCGCCTCCGCCAGGGTCGCAGCGACTGCCCAAGAATCCTTAATAAGCTCCTGTCGTGGGTGTGAAGCTTGATCTCCAGAGGCTGCGCTGACTCCTTTCTTCGTCTCGGCATCTTGTTTTCCTGAAGTTGGAAGACTTACCTTGCTGTGATGAGCATTAGTCTTTAAAATTGAGGTGTCTTTACTTTTTAGATTTGCCTGTTCAAGGGACTTTGCTGATGCAGAAGCTGCTGACTCGTCGTCTTCTCTCTTCCCGTCGCCAGCAGTGTCGCCACCTTGCGCCAGAGAATACCGAGCGAATCTCGCTTCCATCTCCCTACTAAGCTCTCTAAAATTCTCTTGGACTCCCTCCAATTTATTCCTAATCTCTGCCAAAGCATCATCATCCTGCCTAGCAACCTGCAATGCTTCCAATTTTAAATGTAAAGGTTGCAATTGTGCGTCAATAACACTCTTTAATAAATCTGTCAGATCAATCTCATTTGCTTTTTCCGCCATGCTCGGACTATCGATCGGATTTTCACCATGCAACGATTTACGAAAGACTAGCGGGGAGGTGTCGCCCTCTAGTGTCGTTTTTGCGCAATCAGCTGCAGCGTGATGTTCGTTGCGTTCCTCTAAATCGCCTGACACATCCGAATAGGTTAGCCACGAAGCATTAAAATTAGATTTTTCTGACAATAAACTTGTGTTTGCCTTTCTATAGTTCGTTAGATTTGAAGCTACAACAATAAAATTAGAGTTTGATGCAGCAAAATCGTCTCGATCCATTTAATTCCACCAAAAATGCTTAGCGATCGATTTGCTTGAAAGTAGTTAGCTGCACTCACAATCATTGATTTGCTTCGAAATTGAAAAGAAAATTCGTGCTTGCCGCCGTTTGACGCAGCAATTGCTTAATTACTGGTAAAATAATCGCTTGTCAAACCTTACAAAGCATACATTCAGAGCATCATCAATTTTCAAATTCAACATTTTGCTGTATCTGAGAGTGGCTAACAACGCTTCAATACCGGAAACTAAAGACAGGAAACTGCTCCTTCGCCATCTTGCTTCCGCTCTTGTTGCTACGGTAACGCCTTGCGGGTATCTTACTTGACAACGCATGCAGTTTCGATTTTTCAACGCAAATAAACCGATAGCCGCTTGCAAAACAATCAACATCACGCTCTTACCATGAATTACAAAGGTTGTAGTGCTTGGTGAGTACCTGTCATGCGTTAGTGACGCCTTGAAATACAAATAATTACGTGGACCAACTTCGCCGTTACCATAACTCCCGGAGGCGTCGTTGCCGCTCGACTCCCCGTTTGACCGGTACGTGTAATTTGAAAATAAACAGCGTAATACAGTTTTCAAACGCTCACAGTTCATGAAAAACGTCTAGACAAGCAGTCCTCATTTACGAAATCTGCCGACAATGTCCTGCATTTTGGAAAGTTCATCCATACTCACAACTGCCGTTGCTAGTGACGCCATCATTGCCGCCGACTTCTTGATTTCCAGAGATCCATCCAAATTTTTGAAAATATTTTCCAAACCTGCTTCGGGTGCCAAAATTGTCATATTCACCTGGTGCCCGGATGTGTGAACATGACGAATTGTTCGAATCAACAGCCGATGATGATATTAACATGTGGGTTTAATAAGATCATGGGGCATTAACATCTCTGAGCCAGCACACACGTGTCAAGGCTCCTTGCTTCGACTCCTTAGCAACCAAAGATTAGCCTTAGGGGCTTCATAGAGAGACGCATCCAGGCTGAGGGCAATGCAGGAGAGGCCTGGTTAGTGTCATGGTAACAGCCTTGGGGAAGGCAACCATGACAATACGTGATTCCTTGTGAATGTTTAAAAGTCGTTAGTAAAGTGGGTCAAATGAGGTCAAAGGCCAATTTATAATGATCCGGTTAACAGCTTTCATTTGATACTATAGCAAAGAAGATAAGATAGCCTAGTAAATATTCACTAGTTCGTTAAATTTGGGACAAAAATGTAAAATTTTGACCTGCTGAAGCCTCATTTCTACTTTGGATTAACGATTTGAAATACGGGTACTTTAGGGTCAAAATCATAAAATAGCCGAATTACCATCCTCCCCTTATATTGTCATTTTTCTGCTGTCTGCTAGAAAATTCATAAAATTGGCTTCATAAATTTAACGAACTTAACAATTTTTTTCTCCTTGAAGTCGTTTTTCTGCTGCAAAATTAACTGAACGCATCGTACATTTAACGAAATCAACTTTTTATTCACCATTCAGGGTTCACACACAGAAATAAAAAATGTGTAAGCATTTTAAAGGACTTAGAGGACTTTTTAATGGCCATTTGTGTTGTTATTTTAAGAACAGTGGCAACTGGATTTGGGTGTAAATGAAATTTGAAAGAAAATTATGGCGAGACCATTTTAACGTGCGTCCGACATAAACGAGTTTACTACGGGAAGAACACAGATCTCTACAAAACGTCTAGATAGGCTATACAGCATTTGCGTGCGCTAAGCATATTTAAAAAAAAAAAAATTTGCGCCAGAGATCTAACTTCTTTAAAAACAGCTCTTAATGAGCAAATAGGCCTCTAAAATACAAATTAGAGGCCAACAGTTTTTGGCAGTTCACAACACTCCCCCTTGTTGGGCTCTCTTTTGCCTCAACAAAACACACAAAAGTACATGTTAGCCTAGAACACACTTTTAAGTCCTTGGGCCAACATGTGTTGGGTGGCTTTCTTTTTGGGTAGCGTCTTCGTCAGCACGTCTGCGGCGTTTTCACTTGATGGTACATACTCAAAATTCAGTACACCTTCAGCAACTTGTTGCCTCAGAAAATGCCACTTCAGGTCAATGTGCTTGCTTCTTTCTGAAGTCACTTTATTTTTGGCGAGACAGATAGCACCTTGGTTATCGACTTGTCTGGTGACTGTATCTTCTACGAATTGTCCCATACCAATTTCGTTTAAGAAATTCTTTAACCACAACACTTCCTTTGCTGCATGGCACATAGCGATGTACTCAGCTTCCACTGTTGACAGTGCTGTCGACTCATGCTTCTTGCTTCACCAGGAGATAGCAGCTCCGGCGAGAATACAGGTGTATCCGCTGTACGACCTTCTGTCTGTGATGTCGGATGCCCAATCCGCGTCTGAGAAAAAACTTGCCTTCAAGTTTGTTTTATGATAATGGAGTTTATAATCCTTCGTTTTCTGGAGATATCTCAGAATGTGCTTCACTCCATTCCAATGTTCCGTCGTTGGGTCATTGTTGAATTGGCTCAAGTATGCCGTGGCATGTGCAAGATCTGGTCTTGTACCGTTTGCTAAATACAGGAGACTTCCAATGGCTTCTCTGTATGGCATAGGTTCTTGAGCTGGTGAGTCTTCGTCTTTACTCTTCTCACTCTTGGTGTACTTCATACCAGGGTTGAGTGGGGTTGAAGCTGGCTTAGCATCTTTCATACCGAAGGTTTGAAGGATTTCTTCTGCATAAGTGCTTTGATCTAAAGTGATTGATCCGTCCTTCTTTCGCTCGATTTTGATCGATAGGATCTCTTTAGCTTCTCCTAAGTCTCGTGACTTGAATCTTGTGCTCAACTTTACTTTAAAGTTGTCGAGAGCTTCGTCATCTCGAGCTAAGACTAGGGTGTCTTCGATGTACACTCCTATGATGATACCTTGCATCAGATTGTAGTACACACAAGGTTCTACGACTGATTCTTCTAGGCCAATTTCTTTAACCCTATATACGCTGATTTTTTACCATGTGCTCTACCCTGCTGCGCGCATTTATTTTGTGACAGCAATATCAGTGATGTTGGCTTCCCAACAATACTCGTACGGGAAAGATGAACGCTGTACGCTGTTGTAAATAAATCCTAACATTTAAACAAAGTGCGACACATCAACGGCCTAAATAATAAATATAAAAGTATTTTCTCTTTACCTTGTCATTGTTGTAGCTTGCAAACAAATCGATCAGTCACTAGTTTAGCGGTAGCCGGCATGAATGTACTTCTACTTCCACGTGCGATTGTTGTAAGACGGGAGGGCGATCACTTCTCCGCCGCCGCCCGCCCGCCTGCCGCTTGCCCGCCGCTGTTTTGGACAGCCTCCTACTGCATGGTCTAACACTACAGCTCCGTATTACAATTCACTTTTGTTACTTTTGCTCAGCCAGTCCAACAATGGTTTTATGTTACAGCTGTTATCACTTAATCCTTTTTTACTGTTTGAATCGTCAGCCCATACGTAATAATCCACATCGCTTGGGCGCAATTCTCTTAGACGATAACGCCAACAACGGGCGGCCATCTTGAATGGCTCGCAAATTGCTGCCCCTTGAGAATGAGAGTACGGCGCGAAAATTGAAATAATACGACGGGATTGGTTCGTCTTCTTGATGTTATCTAATGCCGATTTGTTAGGTGATAGTCTATTGGCCAATTCCTTTGTTTATTTCACATTAAGAAGCAGTACTAGCGAATCACGAGCTGCCTTGTTCAGACATCATCAGCAGCCCGATATCGGGCTCAACGCGTGTTCTGCAACAATACTGCACGCCCGATTTCGGGCGCAACGCGTATATAGGGTTAAGAAATTCGTCAAAACAGCAGTTCCAGGCTCGTCCTGATTGGTGTAGGCCGTAGAGGCTCTTCAGTAGCCTACATGCGTAGTTTTCTTTACCTTGCTTCACGAACGGTTCTGGCTGTTCCATGTACGTCTCTTCTTGGAGGGTTCCGTTCAAATAGGCGGCTGTAATGTCCATTTGATGAACTTTCCATCCAAGTTCTACAGCAATAGCTATAAGTGTCCTTATGGATTTAAGCTTTATGACCGGAGAGAAAGTGTCTTTGTAATCAATGCCTTCTTTCTGCATGAATCCTCTCGCTACTAACCTAGCTCGGTAGCGTTCCAGTTGACCATCTTGGGTGAATTTCTTCTTAAAAACCCAACGGGATTTTATCACCTTTTTTTCCTTTTGGTCGAGGAACCAGCTCCCATGCTTGGTTTTCTCTTAGATTGGTCATTTCTTCTTGCATTGCTTGTTTACAGTTTTCAGCTTCTGGACCTTCTAAGGCATCTTCTAGAGTTTGAGGTTCCACGTGAACTTGCTCTTTGATAGCGTTACACTTTAGTTGGAAGTCCCTCTTTTCTGCCTGTCGAAGTGATCTGATGACTGGTCTTTCGACTTCTATAAGTGGCTGTTCCGTACGGTCTTGATCGTAGCGGTCTTCGTCAAAGCCAAAGAAATCTACTTCTGCTATATTTTGGGTCTCCCCCTGATTTAGGAGTTGCTCCTCATTTTCACTGGCGACGTCCTCAGTCTCCGCAGGGATGGTTGCGTCTTCAGTTACCACGTTGTGCGTTGGGACATCTTCAGCTTTTTCTTCTTCGATGAAGAGTTCCAAAATATCTTGGTGAGCTTCTTTTGTCGAGGCTTTGTCGGTAGACTTCTTGAACGGGAAGATGTCTTCTTCAAATCTTACATCACGGCTGATAAAGATTTTATCTTCTCTGAAGTCCCACAGTTTATATCCTTTAACTCCTTCAGTATAACCGATGAAAACTGTTTCAACTGCTCGATGGTCGAGCTTCCCTTTCGGAATGTGACGTCCAAAAACGTCCCATGCTTGACATCCAAAAACTTTTAAGTGGCTTACGTCGTCTTCTTTTTGATTCCACAAAGATGATGGAGTCTTTCCTTGGAGAGCTTTAGACGGGCACAAGTTTCTCAGTTTACAGGCTGTGTTCGCTGCCTCCGCCCACTGATGTTTTGGTAAGTTTGAATGGATTAAAAGACACCTCGTCATGTCTAACAATGTACGGTTGAATCTCTCGGATACTCCATTTTGCTGAGGATTTCCTGGCACAGTTAGTTGTCTTTTTATTCCATGCTCGGTTAGATATTCATCGAATTTTCGACTCTTGTACTCGCCGCCGTTGTCAGAGCGTAGTGTTTTGACCTTGACTTCATAGGTGTTCTCTGCTTCGAGTCTAAATTCATGGAATTTCTCTAAGACCTCGTCTTTAGTCTTCATAGTATACACTTTGGCATATCTAGTGTGGTCGTCAATAAAAGTTACTGGATAACTAGAACTTTCCATTGTGTGGCCACTCTGTGTTGGGTTTGTTTGTCATGCGTTGATCGTAGTAGCGAAATAAAATGAGCAGCCATGAGCGAGTGAAAATAAGCGGCGCTCGGTAAAAAAAAAAAAAACACGGGAAAACAAGGGAAGAAATGGACAAGGCCGTAGTAAGCAAATCCCTAAAATTTCCTAATATACGATCAAAGGGCAACAGAAATAGGTTACTTTTAATTATTTTGCTCAGTAACATGCATACTTTATTTTTGCCTAACAGACTTTTATGGATCGCAAACGAAGATACAAATTAAGAAAGGTGCTGGTTTGGGGGGGGGGGGGGGGTAAATTAAATATTCCCTAAGCGTCTGGGAGAGGGGACGTTTTGGGGGCATTGAAAAGCGGCATTATGGTTAGGCCTACAGGCGACAAGAGCTTAAATCCGGCCCTGCATCTCACACTCAGAAGACAGGTTGTCCGGAAGGTTGTTTATATACAACAAGAAAAGGAGAGGTCCACAAATAGATCCCTGAGGGACTCCAGGACAAACCTTCGCTTCGCTGGAGAAAATGCCAGTATCAATCTTAGCAAATTGACTGCGTTCGAACAGATAGTCTTTGAACCACGCCAAAACTTCCTGAGAAAGTCCATAGGCCCTGAGCTTATGTAAAAGTAACTTGTGAGGAACAACATCAAAGCCCTTTTTCATATCAACAGAGATAACATCGGAATGGTTTCCTTCATCCATGCTTCTAGTAATTTCATGAACTAGTTTAATCATGAAAAGCTCAGTGGAGGCACCATGACGAAAACCAAACTGACAATTTGAGATCAAAAAATTTAAAGTGAGATGCTTCATTGTGGCACTCACAATAACATGCTTTAACAGTTTTGAGGGGATTGAGAGCAAAGAAATGGGGCTGAAATTTTCCAACTTATTTCTCTGACCTCTTTTGGAAATAGGAACTACAGATGCCCTTTTCCAAACCTTTGGGAGCACACCAGATGCAATAGACAGTGTGAAGAGTTTAGTAAGATACTTAGAACTCCAATTCTCTGTCACCTTTAACATCTTAGCAGTAATGCCGTCAGGACCACAGGCCTTGGTTTGATCGAGATCCTGAATAAGTTTTCTAAAATGTGGATGTTCGGCATTCGGGAATCAGTTCTACTAGGAAAGAAAGGCAAGGGATCCCTAATTTCATCTCTCTGAAACACTGACATAAAGTACTTGATGAAAGCTTCTAGCTTTTTCCTATAAAACAGGTAAACCCTAGATACAGCACATGAAGGAGAAAGAACCCATTTTCAATAATAAAATAAAATAAACCAAATACTTACCAGTATAAATAAATGAAGAAAAAAATGAGATAATATCCTAATTTCACCATTGTTTCTTTCATATGACTTTTTAACATCCCTCTGTTATGGATTTCTGTGGGATCATACACGCCAAAGTTGCCAGATGGAACTGACCAATATCTAAATAAACATAGAAAAATTTGTACAGTTTACTTTGAAAGTCAGTATCATCAGTACGAAAAAGACGATCACGATTCACACTCATTCTTCAAAAACTTTATATATATATTTGCTCAAATATGAGATATTTGAGCCAATATGTCTAAAGTTTTTTTTAAATGGGTGTGAATTGTGATCGTCGTTTTCTAAATAAACAATAGTTTAGTTAAATACTTGCATGTTCTGCCATTTTCCCAACAAAGTTTTACGAAGTAAAGCAGGGAAATGACCAAGAGGAGGGCTTCGCACAAGATCATCCACAATATATTCAAACACTTTCAGGGAGTTTTACAAAACCAGTATATTTTTTTCAAGAACTTTTCCAAAACCAATATAACTTTTTCCAGGACCTTTATTAATCAACAAACTTGCCAACAACATCTCACGAAACACTAATGTTCATGTTTTAACTGTGCACGTGATAGAAAAACAAGCAACGGAAAAAACAAGCAACGCAAGAGAAATGCCGTGAGAAAAATAAAGCTGACGGGAAAAAAAAGCGAAGGTAAAAAACTGTTTTGTACTCTTCTTCATTTTGCGTGTTGTTATAGATTAGCTTAAGTCAGTTGATCGAATTTTATCAGACGGGTAAGGAGTTACTTACACCTGGAAATATTTTTTCCCTTCGCCTTTTCTCCGTACCATTTTTTGCTAGATTTGTTTTAATAGCCTAATAAACAACTGATGAATTCGCGGGGAGTAACAAAATTTAAAAGGTAAGCTCAATACTCTTTTACAACAAAAGAAATTGAATTCAAGCACTTTCACGGACATAGCTAACAGTTGAAGGAATTCAAGGTCTTGAATTTTTCTTTTCAAATTCAAGGACTTTAAGCACTTTGTGCGAATCCTGTGTATGTGTCAAGGTTGGGTGGCCTGGTTTTTTTTTTAGGAAGAGGGGGGGGGTGTTTACAGATATTGAAAAATTAAGGGGTAAAAACTACTTATTTGACAGATTTTTTGTTTGAGTTGTCACTGTGTGAGGATGGCCCTCGCAATCAACACCAAAGGCCACCTCAAGCCATTAATACACTGCTGTCCATGCTTCAGCAGGCCTTGCCACATGACCAGGAGAGGCGAAAAGAGAGAGTTCACCATGGCCTACTTCCATGAAATTATGAATTAACGACAGTGCAAGATTAAACAGGGTTTTTGACCATTGAAACTGTCTCTGACTCGTGCGTAAGGGACCGAGCCTGACCCTCCCCAAGACGAGTTGACATAATGGGAAAATCGCCGGCACGATCGCCAACGACAAAAGGAAAGAAGCCATGCACTCGTCACATCATTATCAAAATGCAGGCAAAAATCACCACGATTAGTCTTTTAGAGGGGCCATTAGCCAGGAGAAATCCCAAAACGAAATGTCATTGAATCTGAACTGTGTATGTGACCGCCTATCCAACATATGTGTTTGCCGACACGGACACCCCACATTTTGTTGCTTTGGCTTGGAACAAAATTCTTTACAGAACAGTTCACGCTTTGCCAAAACAGTTCAGTTCACTCCATTAAACTAGAGAATTTAAAAGGATTCTCTACTGATCAACTCTACTTCGGCCGGAGGTACACTGCACTTTCACATACAAAAGTCTTTCAACTGGCACAAACTACGACTCTCGTAATTGGCGGAGCGAGCGAGCGAAGCGTAGCCTATAACGGACACCAAATTGCAAAATGTTAGTTGGTTGGTTGGTTGGTCCGTTGGTTGCACATTTTTAGTCTGGGTGGAGCCCAAACGAAAGATCGAATTGGAATGAAATTTGGTACATCGCTTGATACCCCAAACAGTATTGCTGAGCCAAAATTTGACGTAAATCGAACAATTATTACGGGAGAAATTACACATTTTCGAATTTATTTCTAACACTCGCCATTGTAAATTTGGAATCGTGAATAGTTAAGGAATTCCGACGACGCATACACCTTGCTGGTGGTAGTCAAGTGAACTTGGGAATCCCGAATATGAAACCGAAATCGTCGAATCACGGCGAAGCTATACATATAAAACGAACTATACATCGGACGACGTATTTAAACACAGCACGAAACAAAAATAATGTCTGCATCTAATAGTTTAAATATCCCTCGTTGCCACGGCAACGTGTGGACTCGGACCGTGGTGCATTAATGAATAGGCTTAATCACAAACGCAGCTGCTACATACGAAATAAAAATGACGACTAAATAATAGGCCTAAAAGCTACAAATTAGGCCTAAAGGCTAAAGTAGGTCTAAGAGCTAACACTTTTTGACCTACAATATTGTGATCGTTACTGATGGATTATAATGTGGTTTTAAAATCGCTGTCGCCGTGCGTGATAGAGGTGTGCGCATCAATATTTTCGTTGGTGGCGTTGTCAAGACTAGTGTAAGACCAGCGGCAGCATTGCCAACCTGCTGAATTTTTTAATTATTGTTAACAACTATCGCTCAGATGATTGTTTGGCTTACAGTTAAATGCTTTATTATTAACATTTTGTAATCTAGGGCAAGCACTTTGTGCGGCAGTAATTACTGTTGTAAACAATGTCAGAATTATTAGCGGCGCCAGCCCAACCAGCCATCACAAACGTGCCGTTATATTTTTATCGGCGGCGATGGCTCACATCTTTAGTGTTGGAACACAGGACTGAAATCCGAAAGCTCAAGTTAAATTAATACAGAAGCAAACCTATTTACGTTGCCTTTTGGACTTATATGACAGACTGCCTGAGCGGGGAATTGAACCCACGACTTTTGGAAGAGACTTCGGCCTCTGGTTCCAAAGGTCGTGGATTCGATTCCCCGCTCATGCAGTCTGACATATAAATCCAAAAGGCAACGTAAATAGGTTTCCATCTGTATTAATTTGGTGTCAGATGTGGAAGAAGCTAAACAGACACTAAATGATGGAGCAAACGAAAGCCTATTAATATAATATTAATAAATAATAAATAAGATAGCTTTGGCCTATTTGAAAATAAAGCTAAAATAAGACAAATAACAACAGTGCGTCACACCAAAAAAAAAATAGCCCAAAACTTAGCCGAATGAGCATTTCTCCTAGGGTTTTAAGGAGCATTAACACATATGGTAAAGTCATTAAAATAAACATTAAGTATAAATTTGAAATAAAGGTCTATTCACTCCGCCTGCAATAGGCCCAAAGCCTGTTTCCTAGTAAAGCACACTTCCGTGCACTTAAGGCACTGGCAATCCAAGGCAGCAACAATTCTGATAACCAGTCGACCTCCACCAGTGAAACGAGGCCCACTGGGAGGGAAAGGCCTACAGTGAAACGAGGGAGATCAAATACGAGCCAGTTGAAAGACGTTCGTATGTGAAACTGCAGTGTTCCTCTGGCTCAAGGCCTGAAGCAGATGGAGCAGTAGAGAATCAATGAAAATTCGCCAGTTTAAGAAGTGAACTGAACCGTTATGGCAAAGCGTGAACTGTTCTGTAAGTAACAGAACACAATGCAGCAGCACTTAGAAGAACCTCCTGCTAAATTTGTGCTGAAAACACAAACCAACTCCAAAGGAACAGACAGAACTGATATTAACTGATATAAACGGGGGAAAAGCTTCACATACGGTTTGTAGTGCTGGGATTAAAATCACCAGAAAGCTTTTAGACAAACTGGGGACTCTGCCTAACTGTGTAAGGTTTCCCGAGCGAAGAAATAACCATCAAAATGGATTCAAACTGCCGGACAGAAGAGCTACCATGAAACCAGCTGCCGCTCAATTGCAACACAGCTAATCAACAAATCCAACAAGAAAACCTCCACTCCATCAAGCCTCTGCAACTTGTGAGTCAAGCGCAATCAAGGCCTCTGCCCAGTCTCACAACCCGCGGAAACAGTGGCCCACGGCTACCTCCGCCGAAAGAACCTCAGTCGACTCCTCGACCCAACTTTGCAGCATTCACGTCGCCCTCAGCTGGCATTCCGTTTTTTTCAGTCGACCTGTTTGTCTGGCCTGTAACCTTGTGGGCAAGCTTTGCTGGGGATCCAATACACACCTACTAACACTGGATGCCACTTTTTTATCCACCATCTTGGCCGCATAACTTGCACTACCTCCATCTACTTTTAATTCTTTTCCCTGCTTGTCATCTTTCTTAGTTCCTTCATCCAGCTTTCCTCCTCCCTCCCGCACTTTCATGCTGACTTCTTCCTTCCTAGTCATTGCCCTTGTCTGATACCTGTGAGATCCGATAGTGGATTCTTCCTGCTAGTGGCTTATTTTCCTCTCTTGTGGTACCATTTGGCTGGGTGTATTTGGCCCATATATTGGTGAACTCCTTTTTTCTCCTACTTCCTCAGCTTCTTCGCCTTCTCTTGCTGTGTTCCCCTCTTCCATGATCTTCCTGCCGAGCATCTTGCGAATATTCATGGAGTTCTTAAAGTAGCACCCTACCCCAACTTTTTTAAGAGCTATTCTTATCTTTTCCTCACATCCTGGCAGATAAGTCAAAGCCTCTGCTTGAGAAAGTTCATTGGTGGTTGTTGTTGTGCAAGTCTCATGACTCTTGCCTGAAGAAAACTATCAGTAGAGATGGTCGAAAATTTGCAGAGTTCGTTTTAGCCGTATTAACACTGGTGATAGCCAGTGTAAGTAAGGGTCGACCTAGGATCTCTGTGTTAAACTTTCAACTTTGAGAGCTTATAACTCTGTCAAAAGTAAACATTTTTAAACCAAATTTGGAATTTAGCCTTGACTAGTCAAGGCCTGTCTACAGTCCAAAAATTTTGAAATGCAGTCAAACCAAACCCGAGATACAGAGAGGGGCCAAATAGACAACTTCTTGTTCTTGGTCTTGGGTCTTGGTCTTGTTCTGGGGATGTATCTTTCGTCTGTCCTCTCTACAGGTCAAACTATTTGTCCTGTAAAGCTGGTTCTTAGCTCATTTTACAGGTATTGCTCTGTAGATGTGCCCTTTCCATAAGGCCTTTTCTAATTGGTCAAGTGGTTCAGGGGTTACGGCGCTCTAAATGACCAGATTGATTGTTTTATATTGTTTTAAACATTGTTATTATGCAACAATGCCATTTAGCAAACGCCAGCTGCAAGACATAGACTGAAGATTAAAGGATTTGTTTTTATTGTTAACACTAGCCATAGCCAGGTTAGTAAAGGCCATAGCTATTTACCGAGCTTAAAGGCGGCACAACAAAACAAACAACAAATTAATTATAAAGGTGCCACACATACCCCACCCCTCATCCACCACTACACCTATTTAATACAATTCTAAAAGTAACACGGATTAATAAACAAAAACGTATCGTTAAAAGTTAAAAGTAAGGGTCTAAAAGTCAAAACCTGTAAGGAACACGGACAAGCTTTGACTGTAAGGCTCTAGGTGTCAGATTTGGCCAGCAAGACGCTGCTAAGCATTAGACCCTTACTACCCGGTGATCATGCTAATGACTTAGTAAGGAAAATTGAAATTAGCCAACAGCGAAAATCGTACACTATAAATGACGTAGTTCAGTAAACCACCTTTATGCACTTACGTTAAATCGGAGTGGCATGACCCGGATTCGAACCGGCTACCCAGTTCGCCCCCAGATCACTTGCATAGCGCCTTAATCTCTCCGTTGCACTCCGATGAAATGTAAGTGCACAAAGGTAGCTTACAGAACTACGTTATTTCTAGTGTATGATTTTTTGCTGTTGACTGTTGGTTTCCAATTTTCCTTAATATTATTTCCAGCCATTTATGTCTAATTATTAATGACTTAGTAACTCAGACAGAATGGGTGTACACGCTTACGCTTGTAGCAGGTTGTCTTGCATGGAATTGCTGCCATGTTACCAAACCGAAAAAAAATTTCAACGTAAAGCAAAGTAGAAACCCACACCCCCACTATCATTGGATCATCACATGGGTCTTTATAGGACGATCTCGGACAGCTGTCCCACAAAAACCGGGTAGTAAGGGTATAATGCTTAGCAGCGTCTTACTGGCCAAATCTGACACCTAGAGCCTTACAGTCAAAGCTTGTCCGTGTTCCTTACAGGTTTTGACTTTTAGACCCTTACTTTTAACTTTTAACAATACATTTTTGTTTATTAATATATTTAGTGCTGACTGAATAGCTGACCAACCAAAATCTTGAAAAAGTTTCTTATTAAGTGGGAATTCTTTTGTTATCCAAGTTCTTATTAAAGAGGTTATACTGTAGTCTCCTTGACCTTTAGTTTCATTGTCAATAACCCCGTCCACCCATTATATTAGTAACCGTACTTACTTGTAAATTTGCCATCCTAGCATTGGAAGGTTAACCAAAAATAGCACCCAATGAGAAGTTAAAAGTAACAACGAAGTTACAATGCCATGGCCTACCATCTCAGGTATTACCCACTGAAAAAAAAAAAAATTTGTATAACAATAGCGATTTTCAAAATATACAGCAGAGGAATAAGCAAGTTAATGCAAAAAGTACTTACAGCATTTAACTTCGAACAGCACTGCTGAGCATTCAAATAGTCACATTCTAAATCAGATAGAGTTATTACCTTCAATTCATTAAGAAAATTCAACTTAGAACAACAAGCATCAAAAACTAACTTGTAGGTTTTACTAAATACGAAAATTTTAACACTGTTTAAAATTAGTTTTCTTATCCTAAAATACTTACCTTTAAGAATTTATGCTGAAATCGCCGTTATATCCATGCTCAAATCTAAGGCTGTACCGATCAGCATTTTGTATGCCAAACAGATTCCGATCCGATCAGCCACAAATATTGGTGTACCGATCCAATTTAACCGAACCGATCGCTACCAATTTTTTTTATGGCTTTCACAAGCTTGTAGGCTAACGCATATGTAGGCTACTGCAAACATTGAAAAAAAAAATTTTTTTACCCAAATAAAAGTAAATTTGTCCGATATTAACCTTAGCCTTCACAATGTAAAACATGTACGCCTAACCTAAATTAAAACAAAGGTAACAAAACATGTGGTGAAACAGAATTTATTTATCGTCAAGGGTCTGGCAAAAATAAAAAATCTGTAGGTTTTTGCTTGCCGATCAGCACAAAACCGGCCAAAATCTGTTAGGCATAATCTGTTTGGTACAGCCTTACTCAAATCAAATAAAATAATGATTAAGGTGCATCTAGTTCACGCCAGGCACGCTCCTCTGTACTTCAATACATACAGCGCGGCCATCTTTGATTTCTCATATTGCTTTAGAACCTTCGTGTTCAGCAAATGTGGCAAGGAGGGCGAGTTCTGCTGAAGGTAAGTATTTTAGGATAGTAAAAACTAATGTTAAACAATGTTACAATTTTCGTTTCTTACTATCTGCAAAATACTAACCTTCTGTAATTGATGCTTTTTTTCACATTGGAGGTGGGGTCAGCTAGATTGCTGGAAAGTAGTTTTTTTATTAGGGCATTTGAACAATTTTAAGGAATGCACCCACCTATTGATGGCAGTTATTCTGTCTAATGTTCCAGTTGTCATTCACTTAAAGTTCAATGCAACTTCCAGCCACTAGATGCTGTTTAATGTCACTTGAACCGCTGGTTTCCGATAGGCAGAGGCTCACAAGTGTTCCTATGGTTCATGGTAGGGATCGGCCGATATGACATTTTACCGATACGATACGATACCGATGAAGGGTAAACCGATCTGATCTGATCCGATCCGATAATAATAATAATAATAATAATAAATCACAATTAAAAGTTTAAATTCCGTACAAATGCAACTTCAGTTTCAGGTGTACATGGCTTCCAACTGTTGAGATTATCCAAAATGTTCTGCGCAGCAATAACAGTATTTTTATTCTTATTTCTACTTATGGCTTCAATACATTCATCTTCTCAGTTAGATTTTAAATTGGTCGTTGTAAAAGTTACAGCATTGGAACCATCGCATGCTACAATTTCATTACAAACTGAGCTAATGGCTTTCCTTTTCCCACTTGGTTATTGCTTTTGCCGTGCTTGGTGTCAATTTTGCAGGGAAAACTCTTGCGTTTCTAGGCTTAACGAATATCTGTATCGGAAGTATTACAGTGGTCCGATACCGATAAGGCAAAAATACCGATAAATACAGATTATACAGATACCGATATCAATATCAGACTATCCCTAGTTCATGGCACCATAGGATCTATTTCATAGCATCAACTACATCCAGGAGAGTGCTATAAGCCAGGAAACCCATAAGCACCTCACAAGGGATGTTGACACAGTTTGGACCAAGTTCGAAATTACTATACAAATCCATTTTCTTATTTGTGAACAGCGTCACACGAAGAGAGAGAACTTTGCCGGTGACTTTGTCCACTTTATGAAACAGCACTGTACGAAGAATAGCTCTTTACGAAAAGAGGATTGTCACTTGGTGAAAGCAACGTTCTTTTAAGATAGAAACGCAATGTTCAAATGGGACATCGGAGATTTTCTTAGTCATCATGAACCAATATCGTAGTTAATGCCTTGATGGTAAGAGGTTTGGGTGTTACGTCTGGTTTAGCGTTTTTTCCTCTGAAGTGAGCTGTAAAGTCAAAACAGATATACAACCTTTTGAAAAAAGGAGGTGGTTGTCTTCTCTGGATAAGGCGGCAAGTTCACTCTGTCTTGCTGCTGATGCAAGTGCAAAGAGGAAGATTCTTTTGAAACATCGTTAATTTTCGTACTGTGAAACGCCATAATATCAACAAAACTCAGAAAAATTCCGGAAAAAATTTACCGCACACTTTAACAATCAAGACAACAGCTTCGTCCAGGGAATTTTCGATAGCTTGAGC
>JAHWFP010272598.1:8904-23953 GCA_023313725.1 Lithobius niger
TGGTGGCAAAACTGCGCATGGTGGCACAGGTGGAGGAGGAACCAGGGAACGAGTGGAGGTCGTTTCCTTAGGTAGGAAAGGGGAACGTTGTTGGTTGTGTAGGTGATCTTAGTGGTTCCTATGTGGGAGCGGAGGAACGAAAGGTTGAAGTTTGGTGTAGAGGAATCGAGTCCTTACAGATTGTGAGCTTGTCTGTCTTAATTGTTGTAAGAAAGGGATTACGCCGGGCGTTTTTCTGACCTGGAGTATTATGTCGAGTCGGACGATAGCAGCCGTCGGATTGAAAACAGGGGTTCCCCTGGAAGCGTAGGAATAGCACAGAGCCTAAGTGCTGGTGGAAGTGTCCAATGGTCCCCCCCCCCCCCGACCCGGTCCGGCACCGAGGAACGTGAGGGAACCGAGGGGAAGACAGAATCGTGAATCTGCTTGCGGAAGGGAAAACGGAGCTGACATAGCAGCAGACTGCGCGCGAAGAGTCATGGCGGAAGAATTGTGGTTGCCATTTGCCAAAGGGCTCAGGCCGGATGCTGGGGCCTGGTTCCGGCCCATTAGTTGTGGCTGCCAAGCAGTAATGAGATCGATGTAGCAGTTGAGAAGGCTTACCATCATTACAAGAAACACACAGCCTGGAGGGAGCAGGCGGAGAAATGGTGTGGTCCTAACACGGGAACAGGAATCGTTGACAACAGTAATCAGTGACGAACGAAGTATCGATCCCTGTCAAACTGTTGCTCGTAACCTTGCTCCCTGACCTCGATTCCGGGCAGTGGAACCGTGCGGATCGTTGTGGAAGATAGTGGGGCCCAATCCCCACTGATGGGAAGGAATCGAGAGCTTGGGATCGCTGTAATAGAAACATCAACAAGGAGGCAGGTGGTTAGTTGACTGTGAGTAAAGAAGGAGAACCAGTCCTACCTTTGGTGGTTCCCTAGTCCGTGTTATAGCTGAGGGGAACAGGGAACGTAGGCCAGAGTGCAGGAAAGTAACATCTACCTAAATCGATGGTCAGATAAGTAAGAGCAGCCAAATTGTTCTGTTCGAGTTTATATACGATAGAGGCTGCGCAGGACAATGCACAGTAGGGTTGATGCGGATGAATATCGTTAAATAAAAACTGCAAAGAGTGCGTCCAATAGGTATGTCCAAAGAGCCGAGTTGGTCGAATCATAACCATGTCAAATTTGTATAAATGAAGGAAGCCGCGCAGCAAAATGCGCAGTGGGGTCGTGTTGTTGGTGGTGTAAATAGGAGACTGTCCTCTGTAGTTGTGACAGACCGAGGGACGGTAAGAGGAACGTGGGGTGACGTGATGCTATCGTTCCCATCGGAAGAAAAAGTGCAGTGCAGAGACGTGGATTGATGATAAGATGGTCGCTGCCAAACAAGACTGATTCGTAACCAGGTACCAAGTGTATGGTTACCAGGCGAATTGTTGTTACAATCCGTCAGGATCGGGAATCGAGTGGGTATCTTGCGGAGTGAGGACTGTCGTTGTTGTGTAAATAGACGACGATTCCCTTCCCCCTCCCCACTCTTCCTCCAGGTACGGGACCGAGGGTCGTTGGGGAGCCGAGGGGTATAAACGGAACGTTAATCCGCTGGAGGAAGGAGACCGGAAACGACGAAGAGAAACCGGCAAGTTGTAACGAGGAACCGAAGGGACTGGGAACACGTTCCGGGTCGTGTAAATCGCAGAACGGAACGGTCCTGTTCAAGCTAGTAGATAGCCAAAGAAACCACGGTTACACTGGGCACACCCTTAACATCAATAGATGGTAAGGGTCACAGGAACCGAAAGTGCTTGCAAGGAACGTGTCCGGAAGTGGAACGTCTGTGCTGGAACGAACCTCTAGAGGGTCTATTGGGGAAAGTGGCCACAAGAGCCGGAAAAGTACCTGAGGATGACCGGGCGACTCGGGTGTGCGGAGCTGTATAGCCCGTCCGTCGATGTCCGGACCCGAGGGAACGAGGAACAGTTACCACACTATCCATCGTGGAGTTGCAGAATCGATGCGGACGACCGAGTTCCTCTAGAGGAACGCAGGAACGTCGTAAGTGGTCGGATCGGTCCTGGGACCGAGGAACCGGAACGGTCGAGGGAAAGCTCAAGGTGGTCACGACGTGAACGCCCTAGGAGAAATGATGCCGGAATGGTCGGCTGCGTCGTGTTATATAGACGGCCCATATAGAGGGTAAAAGTCCGGCTGGGATACAAGCTCCAAAGCTTCTAGGGAATAATTCTAGCTCAAAAGGAGAAACGCTAATAAAACAGGTAATGTATTGGGCAATTAAAAAATATATTTTGAAACCAATGAGACGATATTGGGTACATTCATGTACTGATTTAAGACCTACCAGGGGAAGATGTATACAAATTAACTAAAAAATTCGGGTAAGTTCTTTAATTACTTCCCTATGAATCTTCAATCATTTCTGCAGCAACATTTCATATTTCAGGGTAGTTCTTTACTCCCCCCAATAAACAATTCCATGTCAATTTCTTCGAGATTAGACGCCATTTTTGGTAACGTTTTTGAGATTAATAACGGATGTGTCCAGCGCTTAAGTCACGCAAGATATGAGAAACCGGAGGCGCGTTTGCGTTAACGTTGCTCTCTCGAGGGAAGTCCGTTGAAAAAAGGGCGCACGATCGACGTGCGGTAAGGCAACGTCGACAGAGGTATATACGTGCACTAAAGATGTCACGTAAACCACACCGCAATGCGATGACGCAGTGCCAACGCACGTTAAAAAACGAATGTGTGCATCGGGTCTATTATTCCTGTTTTTACATACAAAAATTGGGCGGAGATCATACACATGACAAACCAGACCGCACAAATTACAATAAAAAGGAAGAGGACCAACAAATTAACTGAACAGAAAACGGCTTCGCCATTTAGGAAATAAAACCATTAGTGCTCGTATCCCCACGAAACTCACAGCCATGAGAGCACTCAAGTAAAAAAAAAGCCAGAATAGAGTTCACTCGAATGAAACGAACTATAATATATACTCCAATTCAAGGGAACAAAACAAAACAAAGCCCCAAAATAACAAAACGCCTTGTATTATACACAAATAAAAAAATCCACACAATTACTCACTGGCTTGGCCGGCCAATTTTATTTTAACAATTTGGGTACGACAAATCCCATTAAGTGGATGCATTTGCTTTTTGTTTTTTTCAATCAACAGAAAAAAATTTAGCAAGTTTGCAACGATTTTTTTTTTATCCTTAATACATAAACATTCGCTTGTTTGCACCTTGGTCATCCTTCTCCTGAAAAACCTCCACGTTTGGCGATGCCATCGGGGACCATTGTGTCCCTGGCAGGTCTAACTTCGGTGGTAAGGCATTCGTGTCCCTTTCCCTAACTTATTTCTTACCCTTTAAAGGTGTTAGTGAATTTTACAGAAATTGGCGTAAAATTGTGGCTGGCTGTTAGCGACCCCCTGGTCCTTTCCAGACCCGTTGCTGTTGAGACAAACTTTGATTTAAGATTTCAATCACTCCAATTCGAGGGAACAAACCAAAAATAATAACACGCCGGTATGATACACAAATTAAACACACCCAAACCCAAACACACACAAACACTCAGGCACATGGCCCATATCACACACAAATGATTGCTTTCGTTTCTGACATTACCAAGAAATAAGAACAATCCTTGTTCCGTTAGGGCTCTAATGCTTCTTTTTTTTTGTAAAATGGCGAAGCCGTTTCTTGTTCAGTTAATTCATAGTTCATAAAAAAGATTCCCTTCTTCTTTTTCCGTGAGATCTAATTTTGCCAACCAACAATAATTTTTTTTTTAAATTAACAACTGTAGGTTAACAAACAGTTGGCCCGATTGCACAATTGAGTAGTTGTTCCTTAAATGTTGGAAAAAAATCTAGTTTTCTTCTAGAGGTTTAGTCTATTTACTCGTAAAAGTTTTTGTTTTTTTGTGAGTGTAGTGGGAGAAAGTAAAATCACCTTCTTCTCTTCCGTAAATAATTTCTGGGCGCAGCGCACGGGGCGAGGGGGAGGGGTGTTTTTGTCCATTAGTCATTTTTCGCTGCGAGGGCAGTGAGTTACGTACTTCAGCACATCTTCACTTCGTTTCAGAGACATTACGGCGGCATCAGTTTCAAAGACGGCGCCAAGAAAAAGATGAGTTGCTACTTTTTCCTCTACGAAAATTCGGTCTCGTAAATACCTGTGGCAAAGGTGCAGGAAAATTAGGAAATTTCGAGTATATTTGTTATGGAGCAGTAAACTTTAAAAGGGTCATACATCGCTGAAAAAAACCAAAGCAACATAATGTGGAATAAACAAAAACTAAGTCGTGGGATTTGAACCGGCATTCTTTTGGTTTGCCAAAATGCAGTTTCGTAAATATCTGCGACAAAGGTGACGGAAATGTAGATTAGGCTTGTTAAGGAGTAATAATCTTCAGGGCCGTAGCGATTGGGGTGGGGGGGGGGGGAGGTAAGGTGAGCCCCCCCCCCAACCGTCCACGAAAACAGTTGGCAAATTCGAGTTGTCGAGTTGGCAAACTACGATAAATTTTCACTGCAAATTCCCGTTTCCATAAATACTGGTTAATTATTATCATCATTCAGTCAGTTTGAAAGTAAAGTTTAAGCTGTTTTTTTTTTTCATTAATTTTCGCAGAACTCCTGTTTAGCATGCGATTAACTGAAACGCTGCTCCTGTTCGTTTCTGGTCGCTTCCCTGCATCCCTCCTCACATCCACGAACTGACCTAGTGTGTCGCACCAAGTTAGGCAACAAACATCACAACAAACATCACATCAATTCAAATGTCGACGTTGTAAACCATTGTAGCGCGACGCCATAGCGTCAGTGTCTTATAGCATAGTTGGGCACATTTCAGGTACTTGGGGAGAAATAATAATGCGGTACAAAAGCTTAAATTGTGTTGAAATCGAGAGCAATGACCCACCTGACAAAAATTAACTCGTATAGGAATGCCAGCTAAGCTACTTTCAATGCAAAATCTGACCCTCAATAACGTTGAAAATGTGTAACAAGCTAGCTAGCTAATTCTAGTCCGCTCATCCCCATGTTAATTTCCATAGGGTGATTATTCATCGATACCGAGATAACGGGAAGGTATGAAATTGGACGAATGGCTGCAGTACGATACGAACTGCGTACCTTTTATGGTTTGGAGCCTAGGGGTGTAAAAGAGGATGGCGTGGGATGGCGCGTAAGTATTGTCGGCATCGTCTCTCATTGGACAGCCAAAGTTCGGACAATGACAGCGTGTATACTGACGTGCGTACCTAGACACACACTAGTGTATCACGGTAAATCTAAACAACGTTGCCAAAGAAATTGTATTCACGTCCATTTCACGAGAAATAAACCAACTGTTAAAACAAAGCAAAATAAACCAAGCCAAAAACTGGTAAAGAGGCCACCAAGTTGAGAGTGGTTCGGCCCTTCAAAGGAGTGATATTAACACACCAAAACTATCTAAATACAACAAATTACAACAAAATTAAAATCAAACCAAAAACCTATAAAGAGGTGATTAAGTTGAGAATGGTTCGGCCTATAGGCCAAAGGTTGTAGCAAATTGTTGAAAACCAATTTCTTGTTTACGTGGCAGTTTATTACACATCTGCGTGGTAGTGGAGTTGAGTCAATACACAATTTAAAAAAAGGAGTGATATCATATCAAAAATCATAACTGGTAAAAGGAGCCGCCAAGTTCCGAATGGTTCAGCCCTTCAAAGGAGTGATATCAACACCAAAACATTCGCCAACTTGATCGCACCGAATAATACTTTGGACGTTAAATAAATACTTGAACATTGCTACCGAAAGTAGCAATGTTCTAGTTTTCATTTAACCTTCGAACTATTAAGCGGTGCGATTAATTTGGCGAATGTTTTGGTGTGTTGATATCAAGCCTTTGAAGGGCCTAACCATTCGGAACTTGTCGGCCCCTTTTACCACTTTTGGTTTTTGATATGATTCTGTCCTTCTGTTAGCCCATCACCACCACAGAAATATCATAGACAATGTAGAAAATAAAAATAAAATATGTATTAAACTGTATCCCCGTAGAGTTTGAAGTTGTAATGAAGTCGTGATAACAAACTTCGCGAAAATCGTACACAGTTGGTAAAACAAAAAATTGAGTTGGCTATTTTACTTCCTATATTCTTGCTTCTGTTAGATAGTGGTACCCAGAAGGGGTTTCAGTGACGAGCAACTCCTAACTTGTATTCTAGGGGGAGAGGGGGAGGGGGGTAGAAAAGTTACTGACACATTAATGTTACCAAAACATTACATCACTGCCAAGATCCAAAAAGTTTCTGAGGTAAACCAGAAACGTCAGCAACATCTGCATAAAACATCAAAATTCAAGGATACCCTGGTTAATTTTTGTTTCTATTGCCTATTGAAAAAAATACATTACCCAATTTATTAGCATTCTCCTTCTCTAATGCTGTTTCTACTAGAGTTAAAACGAGTTTTTCCGGTCCGCTAGCTACTGCGCATCTCCATTGCGCATATAGTCGAGGCGGAGCAGCAGCTCTCACCTTTTCGACACCTCTATCTTGTCCAAATGGCAACGAGAGGGGAGGAGGGCGGGAAGCCAGGTAACGTATTTTTTCAATAGGCAATAGAAACAAAAATTAACCAGGGTAACTGTAATTTTGATGTTTCTGCTTGCTGTGAAAAAATCCATTACCCAGTTTATTAGCATTCACATAGACTTCGTCAAGGCGGCGGGGGACCAGAGTTCCCTTAGCTAGCGACCGGCCCTTGTAACACAAAGCAGAGTGACAGTATGTCCAAGGGTTAGAGTACCCTGTGAGCTGCAATAATCGGCCCAACACAGTACAAACATGTCCCGGAGATAATGGGATGTGAAGACGGTAGGATGGCGCCAAGAAGCGGATTCCATAATGTCTGTAATGGAAATATTGCTGAAATGCGCCCAAGATGTAGATATAACACGGAGTTCGTGTGCCGTGACTTTGATATCCTCTGTGACACAATTGATGTCAATAGCTCCGTATGCTTGGAGGACGACGGTTTTAATCCACTAAGCAATCATCCGTGCGGAAGTGATTCCAGTTTTATTGGTAAATGGAAGAAAGAGTTGAGTGCGGTCCCGTCGGATAAGAGAGGATGCTTTTAGGTAGAATCAGATGGCACGGACAGGACACAAGAGGGCTGACAAACAGTGGTAGTTTGTTGTTGAACCTCGTGGCAAACAGATCCACCATTGGTTGGTTCCATAACTGAAAAAAGGCGTAGCACACGGATGGGTGAAGTGCCCATTCACTGATTGGAGGCTTCTTGCGAGAGAGGGAGTCGGCTATGACATTCAAGGGACCCGGAATGTGGAGTGGCAGCAGCCAAATGCGGGAGATGATGCAGAACTGGAAAACCTCGGACGTGATGTGGTGGAGGGAGTGAGAGCGAGTCCCACCACCTTTGCGGAGGTAAGCTACTGCCATCATATTGTCGATATGAATCTGGACAGTTTTGGATGATAGGAAGCCTTGAAACTGACGGAAGCCGAGAAGGACAGCACGAAGTTCCAGGTGGTTGATATGTTCGGTGGTGTCCGCAGGCCACAGCTCAAACACCGTGAGGTTGCCCACGTGTGCTCCCCATCCAAGATGAGAAGCGTCCGTGAATGTGTGGAGATCGGGGGAGATCTCATGTAGAGGAACGGACGCAGTTAAGTTCAGAACATCCATCCACCAAAGGAAGGTCAACATCGGGAAGGATGGGTCCCGGACTTGAGGAGGCATCTTGAGAGCAAGGCTGGAGTTGCCCCCCCCCCATTGTGTCAGATGGTAGTGATGGAGGGGATGAGCCATCCACCTGCCATAGGGGACCAGATCCGCAAACGAGTCTATTGTCCCTATAGCGGACGCAAGGTCCTGGAAGGTGTGTTGGGGGTTGTTGTAGAAACTGCCGAGTGTTTAGC
Organism: Lithobius niger; assembly: GCA_023313725.1. Lineage (NCBI taxonomy): Eukaryota > Metazoa > Arthropoda > Chilopoda > Lithobiomorpha > Lithobiidae > Lithobius > Lithobius niger. The sequence goes on from JAHWFP010272598.1 coordinate 16,877, forward strand.
AGGTGGGATTGAACCCGGTCCGGGGATGGGGAGACTGTCCCTTGGAGGAGGTCGAAGGATACTCCTAGGAAGACAAAGCGTTGTGCTGGTGAGAGCCGGGACTTGGGGACATTGATACCGAAGCCCAGCTGATGAAAAAATGACAAGGCAGCGTGTAAGTGCTGCATTAACCCGTCAGAGGTCTGGTGGGGGAGAAGACAGTCGTCGAGAAAGGCGTGGATGCGGATCCCCTGTTGGTGGAAACACGCCAGAACCGGTCGGAGGACGCAGGTAAAAATCCTTGGGGCAGCATTGAGCCTGAACGGCAGACAAAGGTATTCGTAAACTGTGTTGTCGAGGACGAAACGAAATAGGTGGCGGACAGCAGCATGTAGAGGAATGTGTAGGTAGGCATTGGCCAGATCTAATAACACCGTCCAGTCGTTTATCCGGAGGGACTCGCGGATAGAGGATACGGTTTCCATTTGAAAATGTGGATTGTCGATGAACCGATTGAGAGGCTTGAGGTTAAAAATCAGCCGAGTTTTGCAGTTCTACTTGTCGCAGAGGAATATATAGCTGTAAAATCCTGGAGAGAACGGGGGAGGAACAATGCGGTTAGCGTTTTTGTGGACAAGAGATTGAATTTCTAAACGTAAAGTTGCGAGGGACGAGACTGTCGATCCCACGGCGGATCGCCCACCGGAGGGGTAACGAGGAACTTCGGTTTGAAGCCGTCGGTCACAATTGAACGAAGCACAGAATCGGTGGTAAGTGCATGCCAGGCTTTGGCATAAAAACGGAGTCGACCTCCTACGGCCTGTAGGGGTGGAGGAATGTCAATAGGATTTGTGGGTCCTGTGTTTGAAGTGTCGTCCGGAGTCAGAGGATGACCGACCCAGGTAGCGTCCTCGTCCGCGGCCCTGGGTTTTGTATGGAAAGGACGAAGCGGCTCGAGGAGCAGGAGGGGGCAGACGTTCAGTAGGCTTGACACCAAGGGGCGATTCTAAAGGCGTGTCCGGCCCTGGTTGGTTCGAAGGAGGACGTCGGGATCCCCTTGACTTGACGAAACGCGGCTTCCGTGAAATATCTAGGTGTGGAGCTACCTTCGGGATAAGGCCCCTGAAGAGACACTCTGTCTCGTGGATCGGCTGATTACGGAGGAGATGGCGAGTAGACGTATGGAGGTTAGGGGCGGTGTTGAGAGCGACTTCTCGAAGCAGCAACGTGGGTTGAAAGGGCCCTAGTAAACCAGTTCATGGCATGATAGGTGGCAGAACAACTCTTGCGGAAAACTTGATTAATGAGGAAGGTAAGCTGACGAGTATCCTCAGACAGATCTGTATAAAGCCGTTCGCACATCGCGTTAGCAGCTGTACTGAGGACATCCGCTTGTGAAGCGGCCCGAAGGCCGATGCGGAGGATGCGATCGTTATCACGGAGAACGAAAACCGGGACCGTGGCCCGCCGAGGGAGGTAGAGGGAGGAGCCAAAACCCAACTTCGTGTCGGCTGTCAGAAACTCCTGACTGCGGATAGGTATCAGAGTTGCGAGAATTGCCGGTACCATCCCCTATGGGTCGAAAGAAATAGTTCTCTTGGCCCGGACAAGGTGGAGGATGATCCTTGTCCAGTTCGAGAGGAGATCCTTTGCCTAAGAGGATACCCCCATTCCGAAGGAGGGTGGTGAGTAACGTTGTGGACTGCCCAAGGAGAGGCGGCTGCAGTGATGGGTGGTCCCGGAGGCCGAAGCCGTAACCTGTGGCCAGGCCCCTGTTGTTTTTGACCATATCCGGCGCGGATGCGGAGGGCTTGTATAAGAAGCAGTTCGGGATAATATCGTCGACTGTCCTCATTAAGTCCGGAAGTGGGATCTCAGAAGGGGTTAGGGTCGTTAGGAAACGGAGGCTCAGGTAAGCCAAAGTCTGAAGGATCCGGAGAATAGTACGGGTCCTGAATATCCGGAGGTGGCGAGGACGGGGGCGGCGGCGGCGGCGGTGTTGGACGAGGCAGCGGATCAGCGGATGACGGACCAGCGGATGACGGTTAGCAATGATGCTTGGGGAGAGAAGCCAACCAGGCGGACGTGTAGTCTGGTGTTTTACATTTGAAGGTACGTAAGGATGAGTCCATCAGGGAATGAACCTGTAAAGGGGTGAGCGGCTCATTGGTCCGCTTGGAGGTATTAGAGGACCGGGAGGAGAGGTCCAATAGTAGGGCGGATGCGCACGAGGCGAGCTTGGCCGCCGTTAACCGTGCCTTGACTTGCAGCTTTGAACGTGCGTAACGCTCCTTAGTACGAGCAAGTTCGGAGGATAAGGACCGGAGGTCCGACGCCGGCGGCGGTTGATCACATGGGATAGGGGATGTGGCGGTGGTATTGTACTGCGGAGGAAAGGATTCCGATAGCAGCAGATTGAGAGGCGGAGGCTCCAACATATCCTGTTCAGTAGTAATTTCGAGCACCTCAGTGTTCTCAAAGGATGGAGGAACAGAAGAAGCAGATGAGGGAGAAGGGGAGGATACCCTCGGCGTCCCCTTTGCTCGTGGCATCGAAGCAGACGCGGATGGCTAGTGCTGAGACGGAGGTAAGCAAAGCAGATCCGGAAGTGAACAACGCGGCAGCTAGAGAAGAAAAGGTAAGAGTTGCCTCTCCGCCTCGACTATATATACAATGAAGGCTGCGCAATGGAGATGCGCAGTAGCTAGCGGACCGGAAGAACTCGTTTTATCTCTAGTAGAAACAGCATTAGAGAAGGAGAATGCTAATAAATTGGGCAATGGATTTTTTCACGACAAGTAGAAACAAAAGTTAGTAAGCACTTCTGCCATGTTTTTGCCGTCGGAAATTGTGACATCAAATAATCTCAAAAATTCAGACAGACTTCCCTATTTTTGATTCATTAGTTCGTCTGCTAGCCCATACTGCCATGGTTTTAGTCAAAACAGACTGTGAACTAAATCCGTACTTCATTAAAATCAGGTACAGTTGGCAAAATTTAAAACTAAGTTAGAAAAATTTAGTTGGTTGTTTGAGTAGCTGTATAGTCTTTTTTTTCTGTTAACCTGTCGCTACTACGATTTGAAGATCCTTTCGTCTTTTTGTATTACTACACAAACAACTACTCTTTTCCAGAACAAACTAAGAATTTAAAAAAATTTGAAGGTCCAAACTTTGACGACAAGAGTTTATAAAATCCCAAGTTAAAGGATAAAAGCGATCCAAAGGTCACTAAAGTAGGGTAAAAATTACCTAAGATCCCGTGAACCAAAGGAGAAAAAAAATGAAAATGGCGCATGTCGATTTCAAATGTGGAAACCTTTTTCCAATAAAATCTCAAGTTGTTTTGGACAAAACTGAGTAAAAGATTTCACCATTTTTTTCATCTTTCAACGCTCTATTTTTTATAAAAAAAAACTAGAGGATGTTGTTGCTTTAAAATGTGGAATTTCTTTGCAATAATATCTCTAGGCGTAGTCGTTTGGGTTGGGATAGAACTGGTCAAAAGATTTCACTATTTTTCACCTTTTGACAGTCCATTAAAAAAAAAAAGTGTGCCTCCGGCAGAGGAAAGATGCACCCTCCCCTACTGCATATGCTTGCACACATAATTTTATCATCATTGTAGTCCATGGGCCAAATGGCTGAAATCATGAATTTGGGATAATTTGGGGGTAGTAATTTTCCTTTACACCACAGTTGTATGGATGCCTCAGGAACATAAAAAAGTATGATTGCCATCTCAAAGTGGTAGCTTTTAAAAATAGCGACCATTCCAAGATGGCTGCATCAGCAATCAGGAAATTGGCAATATCTCGGGTTCTAATAGGACTTTTTAACTTCTTTTTTTTTTTCAGTTAAAGCTTATTTCTTGGCCGATACTTTCTTTTCCCATGACTTCTTCATAGTTGCAACAGTTGGCGAGGAAAACGTGATTGAATCAAATTTTCTAGTCTCACCGTGCAGTTATGTCGAAATATCTTTAAACATAATAACTTTACGTGAAATGTTTGGAAATACAAGTTGTAGAAGATTCAACTGTCTTTAATTTAGTGTTAAGAAATCGTTTATCAGATTAAAAATTCAGTAAGTACAAAAGTTTGAAGTTGCGAAAGTACGTGGTATCGGATACTGCTCGGGCAAGCTGCTCTGACTGTTAGCCTAGTTTCAGTCAGCCAAGATTTTGGTACAATTTTGGGTTACTAACTTTTCTTTAGTAAGGATGACTAAAGACCGTTATTGCCTTCTGAAAGTGGTATGTTGATAACAAAAATTGCTGCCAATCCAAGATGACGGATGTCGACTTTTGAAAATGGCTGCTATAGAAGCAAAGCTACGATTTCGCGTTCTTTTTTTTTCTAATGCAGCCCAGAATTAGACAAATTAAATAGTTAAAAAGTTCAATGATAAATAAAATTTTATTGTTTTTAAAAGCACTTCACAAACTTAGATGAACCGTTGTTACAAAAGGTAAGACTATAATGTATACACCTTATGAGCCCTGATCCCGAAGCCCAGTGTAGCCAACAGTACAATAAGTAACCACTAACAATCACGTTAAACCGGCTATGCACAGTCATTGCTACGTTGCAAAGTGACCGGCAACAATAAGACCTCTGGAAACAAAGAATCAAAGAAATATTATATTATTAGTCAGCGAAAAAGAATTGTTTAAAAGATGCATAAACCGCTGGACAATTTAAAATAACTTATTCCTTATTAGTTTGTAGCAATTTCAGTGCTTTGAGCTTACCATGTGGGGATGCCTTCGTCGACATTCTCTTCAAGCAAACCCATAAACAACTATTTGGAAAATTGTGTGAAAAATTCATCTGAAGTTCCGGAACCGGAAGATCATGGCTGGATGCTACAAAGGTGGCAGCTTTGCATCGGATAGATGACAGGAGCACCAGCACCTGAAGCTGTGTTGGAACTTTTGAGTTGTTCTTGTTCGAGATTGTGCATGGCAACATGCACTAGTATGGTAAATCAGTTGAAATGTACTGAGGCATGTAAGCTGGCAAAGTGTGATAACATGAGTGCGTCTGAAGAATTGGTAGGTAGAAGATGGTTTAAGCTATTATGATAGTGTTGAAAGTGATGACGATGAGTAACTTTTGTCGGAATACTATACTATGGAACTAGAATTGCCACCCCAGCTGCGCTGACTGTTTCATAAAAGAATCAACATGATCTTGAGCGCATGGTTGGCGTTTGATGCCCTGTTTGCAATATGGGAATAATTTGCTGTCTCATGTGTTTCTCACTGAAGGTGTGTATCCCGTTTGTGTGTTTGTGCTCGCTGGCTAGTAAACGTTGATTTTCGTTTGCTTTGGTCGAACAATTAGTATGCTCAAGGATTGTTTAAACAATTATTTATCGCTGGTTAAGCCGAAGGCGTGTATCCCATCTCTGCATTTTTGCGCGTTTTGAATATTTCACCGAACTTCACTAATCCATTAATTTAAATCGTCAACCGGTTTACGCCAGATATTCAAAGGGTTTTAGCGAGCGTTAACGGCTTCCGGTCTGGCAGGGGTTAAAGGGTTAAAGGGTTTAACGAGCGTTAACCACTCCTGGTCATCTGCCCGAAGCCCTAAGGCCCTATGTCTGGCAGGGGTTTATGCTTCTTTTAAACAATTGTTTTTCGCTGGCTAATAATATATTTCTTTGATTCTTTGTTTCACTGTTTACAGAGGTCTTATTGTTGCTGGTCACTTTGCAACGTAGCAATCACTGTGCACAGCAGGTTTAAAGTAATTGTTAGTTGTTAATTATTGTACTGTTGGTTACATGGGGCTTCGGGATCAGGGCTCATAAGGTGTATACGTTATAGTCTTACCTTTTGTAACCACGGTTCATCTAAGTTTGTGAAGTGCTTTTAAAAACTATAAAATTTTATTTATCATTGAACTTTTTAACTATTTAATTTGTCTAATTCTGGGCTGCATTTGAAACAAAAAGAATGCGAAATCGTAGCGTTGCTTCCATAGCAGCCATTTTTCAAAAGTCGACATCCGCCATCTTGGATTGGCAGCAATTTTTGTTATCAACATACCACTTTCAGAAGGCAATAACGGTCTTTAGTCATCCTTACTAAAGAAAAGTTAGTAACCCAAAATTGTACTCAAAATCTTGGCTGACTAAAACTAGGCTGGCAGGCAGAGTAGCTTGCCCGAGCAGTATCCGATGCCACGTACCTTCGCAACTTCAAACTTTTGTACTTACTGAATTTTTAATCCGATAAACGATTTCTTAACACTAAATTAAAGACTAAACACTAAATTGAATTCTTTACAACTTGTATTTTAAAACATTTCGTCTAAAGTTATTATGTTTAAAGATATTTCGACATAACTGCATGGTGAGACTAGAAAATTTGATTCAATCACGTTTTCCTCGCCAACTGTTACAACTATGAAAAAAGTTATGGAAAAAGAAATTATCGGCCAAGACATAAGCTTTTACTGAAAAAAAAAAGAAGTTAAAAAGTCCTATTAGAACCGAGATATTGTTAATTTTCTGATTTCTGATGGCGGCCATCTTGAAATAGCCACCATTTTTAAAAGCTACCACTTTGAGATGGCAATCATACTTTTTTCTGTTCCTGAGGCATCCATACAACTGTGGTGTAAAGGAAAATTACTACCCCCAAATTATCCCAAATTCTTGGCTGCCAATGGACTATTAATTATAGCATAAAAGTCCAAAATGTATATTTACGCCAAACCTTTAATAGTCAATGGCTAGCTAGCTACGGACCTGTTTATATAATTCTAAACTAAAATCGGTTTAATTTAATTTGCGAAGAAAATGTCTAAAAAAATGATTTTGTCACAATTAACTTTTTAGGAAACCTGCCATCCTGAAAAACTTATAACAAAAATCATCGAAATTTGCTAGACAATTTGTTGCAAATGTGCTCACTGGAGGTCAGAAACTGACAATAAAATAGCGTAGAATAGTTCAGCTTCCGAAGCTCCAACCTGGACCCCGGGAGACAGCTTACAGCGCTCTCCGAGACCTCCTATCTGGGTTTGCCGCCCCTGTCAAAAGTACTTTAGTGGTAGCACTAATCTCATTTTCAATCTCATCACT
>JAHWFP010272599.1:0-16891 GCA_023313725.1 Lithobius niger
TTGGGCGTTTTGGGCTTTTCTTACTTCCGGTTATGTGACATCAAAGAAGTCTTGTAGAACAATATTACAACATACGATTAAGGGGCGTTATAAGTCCTCTAGGTTAGGTGTAAATATACATCTAATACCTAAACATCATGCTACAAAACTGTCTCACAAACTCACCATTCTCTATTTTTTTACTAGGATTTGTATTTTAGTGTCGGTTTTTTCAGTGCCGTGCTGTTCGTTGTTTTGATTGTGCTTTTATTTTATAATGAGGTTGTGATTTCCTGTAATATAAACTTTGCAAATAAATAAACAAATAAATGTTTTAAATCATAGCCTGCAGTATATTCAAAATAAAATAGTGACCGATGCCTAGAGTCGAACCCGCATCATGACCTTCTTAGAGACATGCAAACCAACGTAATTTTTAGTAACTGAGCTACCATCACATGAAAGTCAATTTTTTTTTATAATTCCTCATAAGGTGGATGCCTTTTATTATTTATAGTTCGTTTTTTTGCTGTCTAATTCGTGATGGTCTTAGACCTCCTTGTTAACAATATAAACGAACACTTACCCTCCAGCGGCCATCTTGATAGAGGTGGCTGCCGGCATTGTCAAGCCGTACCTTCTCACACGTTACGTCGGCCGGTCATAGGACACCAGCCTCAAACATCACGTTTGTTAAATCGAGCATTATTAATTGCAGAGCATTGGTGTGTTAATAATTCCCTCCTTATTGACAAAACAAGATTACTTTTATATACAGCTTTTTTTTTTGTCGTTTCACGTAGTATGCACACGTAAATGTATAACGTATAACGTAAATATAAATGTATAACTGTTAATTATTAATATGGCAGTGAGCCGATTTTATTAAATGTAGTACCAGGTTTATTATTGCTTTTCTAACACTACTTGTCTTGTCTTCTAATATATATATATCTTTGGCGATTTGACAGTAAAGTAAAAGTAGAGCCACCCAGACACCGGCCAAGCAACAGCAGCATATTGTTCATTCCCTTACACTACGAAACGTATACAGAGGTTGAAAATAAAAAAGAAAAGTAAAGACTCGACAACAAGAAAACTGGTCTCACACCATTGTCTTGTACCTCGTTCTCCATGCTAAACAGTAGGTTGTGAGGGCTACATCCCCTCCCCCTCCATAACAAAATAAATATTAAAAAAATCCAAAAAAAATCCTTAAAATCAATGAACTAAACAAATAGTGTGTAAGATGCGGTTGCAAATTAACAAGTGACGTCAAAGCTTAACACCTGTGTTAGTATCACCCCTTACTTCTTTGTTTCAGTGATTTGAAGGTTTAAAAAAAAATTTTATTGAGCTGTTTTGAGCTCATTCTTCAAAATGTAACGGATTTCTTAATGCGATCCAGACATGACTTATTTCAGCCATGTCCATGCCGGTATTACCGAGGTAAACTCCCGGGACCAGGAAAGACATTTCTTCGATAGTATCGTTAAAAATCGTAATAGTTGTTCGATATACTCCCGATTAAAGAAGTGTCTCTATCCGGAGATCTACTGCATAAGGACACGCATAGATGCAGGGAGGTAAGATCCGTGTGTTACACTAATCCAAGTGAGGACACACACCGCTATTATTTGTGACGTTCTTACCCTAGCAGCATGTTTCAGACAGTGTTTAATTTCGTCAGTGTAAGATCAGGTTCGCTAGTTATAAAGAGTACTGTTAGGAATGAGATTAGGAATGAGAATTGTTTAACAGCATTCAGGTTCTGTATGGTATAAGACTAGAACAGCAGTCAACTCGGCGAATATTTGTAGTAAAAAAAAAAAAATAATTCGACTTTCATGTGATGATAGTTCAGTTACTAAATACGTTGGTTTGCATGTCTCTAAGAAGGTTGTGATGCGGGTTCGACTCTAGGCATCGGTCACTATTTTATTTTGAATATACTGGCTATGATTTAAAACATTTATTTGTTTATTTATTTATTTGCAAAGTTTATATTACATGAAATCACAACCTCATTATAAAATAAAAGCACAATCAAAACAACGAACAGCACGGCACTGAAAAAACCGACACTAAAAAACAAATCCTGGCAAAAAAAAAGTGAGAATGGTGAGTGATGAGGCAGTTTTGTAGTGTGATGTTTAGGTATTAGATGTATATTTACACCTAACCTAGAGGACGTATAACGCCCTTTAATCATATGTTGTAATATTGTTCTACAAGACTTCTTTGATGTCACTTAATCAGAAGTAAGAAAAGCCCAAAACGCCCAATGCAGACGTCCAAAACCTTGCACCCCACTGGCTGTTCTGCAACTCATTTTTATTAATGTAGATAACTATTAACAAGAATTTATAGGGTTTGGTAGGAGAATTTGTAACTGAAAAAGTCCCCATTGAAACACGTTAGATTCGTCCCTATTAGATCAGTCCAAGTTTTCAGAGGGCGCCACGTGTTCCATCTGGTAATTTTTGCTCATTTGTCAGCCCAAATCTAAAGTAAACTAAATTACAACTAAGCTAGGCTAAATAATAATTAAATGCAAGGTAGTTTAGTTTAATTTTAGGCCAAAACTGAGTAGAAATACCCACATAAAACACATGGCGCCCTCTATAAACTAAGACTGAACTACTACGAAAGTATCCAAGACGTTTTAGTATGGGGTCTCAGTCACAAGTTATCCTCCCCAACCCTATAAATTCTTGCTATTAATTATTAATATGGCATTGAGGCGATTTTATTAAATGTATTACTAGGTTTATTATTGCTTTTGTAACACTACTTGCCCTGTAATATCTATATTTGGCGATTGAAATAAAGTAAAAGTAGAGCCACCCACACACCAGCCAAGCAACAACTGCTATACATGTTCCTTCCCTCACATTACAAAACGTATATTGAGGCTGTAAATCAAAATAGAAAAGCTTTTACTTGCTGGAAATTGCAACCGCTGCCAGTCACGTTCGTTGAGGGCACGTTCCCTGTAAAATACACTACATTTACGACGAGGAAATTTTTACTTGGTACCGTTTAGTTCAGTTACCCGTGTTCCTGTTGCAAGACATCGTTGTACGTTTTCCTCGTACAGGGATGCCTCCCAGTCCCCCGTTTTAAATGACTACGCCAGCTCCAGAGTGGACGAACGCAGGATTACCATTTTTACTAACAAAAATGGTGGGAGGTATTGTCGTTCCTTGGAGCGCAGAGTCGCCCAAGGGAAATCTTAAAAGAGGCCGCAGTTGTGTTTGCTATAGGTCAGGCCTTTAAACGTGATGCGATATTGGGGGCATCATCAAGGCTATGGTCCGGAAAGCAACGAGATTTTGGTCTAGTGGGCAATATTTTACTGCTAAAGTCGATTCTAAGATTTAGCGTTTGAAATGTTTAAACCGAGAACTTAAAATTTAGGCTTGTAAAAACTGATTTATGGTCAGTATTCGAGTAGTGTAGAAGCATACGTGTTAAAAAGCTTAATTTAAGGTTGAAAAGTTATTAACTCAGCAAGCAAAATGCTAATAGTAAAACTTGTAAAATCTCTAAATGTACAGTAAAGTGTAAAACTCCTTGCTAGCTTGAAGTAAACTCCTTGTAAAGAGGGTTATGTTTAGCTTATAGTTATAGTAACATTTATTGCGATTTATTTTACACACGGAACAGTTTATTGCAGATTAAAGCAATAATTAAGGTATGTTGATTAGATAGATTATTAGATAGACAAATTATAAATAATTTTGTAAATAGCGCTTTACAAAAAGCTAAGGTAGTTGTTAAAAGCTGAGTTGAAACTCTATTGATTAACATTGTTAAAGCGCAAAACGTTAAAACTTTTCTTTAAAAGCACATTAAGTCTGAGTTAGATGTAAAATACAATTTACTGTATATAAACTTTGCAAGACTTTGGTGTTTAAGGGTTAATTATTGAGTTAAGCTATAAGGGTAATTTGCATAATGTTGGCTCCAAGGTTTTAAACTACCAAATACTTTCTTAACTAATGGTTTTCTTTCCACCACTACTAATTGCGTAGTAGCAAGAACGACTCAATGTTTAAAAACACTAATTCTGTTGTTGGCGAAAGTTCTAGTTTAAATTTGTATCCGTGTAACAAGTGAATCTTCCATCATATAACCCTTTTTTTCTGTGGCAGTACTTGGCACTCTTATTTGTAATTTGATACCTCTATTGCAGGTGATAATTTAAGTGCAATCGCTAATCCAAACTTTAAGAAATTGGAAGAATTCGATTCGAAATCAGAAACTTGGTCACTGTATTATGAACATGTAGCTCAGTTTACAGCGTTCTAGGTTCCCGATAATAAACCAGTCACTATCGATTCTCGTGTCGTTTATAGACTTACACTTTGATCAAGATGTTGTGTTACCCTTATGCACCAAGTTCAAGTTCAAAGTCATTAGCGGAAATTGATGGACTCTTGGAAGAAAATTTGGACCCGGGTACGTAGATATATTGTGGAAAAGTTGCTTTCCAAAATCGAGACCACACTCAAGGTGAATCAGTTGTCTCTTACATAAGTGTGCAGAAAAGACTAACAGTTCACTGAAAGTTCAGCACATTCTTGAAAAAAGTACTCGGAGACAGATTCGGTGCGGGAATTAGAAGTGTTGAAACGCAAAAAGAACTCACGGCTATGAAGCCAGATGATGTTACTATCAACAAAGCCTGTGAGAATGTGCTTGCTTTTGAGCATGCAGAGAAGAATGTTGCAGATTTCCAAGCTGGTTTTCCAACTTTTGAAGTTAATGAAAGTAAATATTCTAAATCGAAAAAATGAAAACAATCTGCTTTTGCTGTGATTATATATGTAGCTCAAAAGCACCTGTGAAACCTGTGTGATCGTTGGCCATGTTAAAGCGGCCTGCAAGTCAGGAAATGCTGGCTCAAGTACCGTGCCTCCCATGGTACTAAAACCAAAAAAAAAGTTCTCAGGGTTCCTTACGGAAAAAGTCTAACCATAAATATAGTAGGACACCATACAATCATTAAAATGTAGATGATTCAGCAAATTCTGAGTCCAGATTCAGTGGGAACGTACCAGAAGCCAACTTGGTCTCCCAAAATTACTTGCCATTTGACTAGTACGACAGGTTACAGTACAAAACGGACTTGGACTGATCATTAAACAGGCATATGATTGCACTGGAAATCGATTCAGGTTATGATTTAACAACAATTCTGTTAAGTATCATAGTTATTTTTGTCACATCAAGTTTAAGTTTTTGTCACATCACACCAATAACTTTAAAGTCATTGTCTGGCTATTGTAGCCAAGCCTCTAGGAATTGTAATTTTGACAGTGTCCCTTAATGGTGAAACTGTGACCTTTGCAGCAAAAGTAGCTCCAGGGAATCAGCCAGCCTTGTTTCGCAATGGCTGGATTGCCAAGTTTCATCTCTAGCTGAGTTGATTTTACAATATTGAGATCTCTGAGGGGAAATTTGTTGCTCCCAAAACCGTTACCTTGAATACCGATGAGAACACATTTGCACGGACTTATTCGTGCAAGGAATTGGAATTTTCAAGTATTTTTAAGGCAGAAATTCAGTTGAAACCCAGTTGTAAACAAAAATTCGTGAAGGCTCGACCTGTGTCCCTCACCTTAAGGAGCAAGGTCGAGGTTGAAATCGACTGCTTGGTAATGAAAGTAATTCTGAAGCCAGTAAGCTGTAGCTCATAGGCAACACCCATAGTTCTTTTATTCAAGTGTAATGGGGATCAAGAATCGGTCGAGTTCGCTGTAGCAACTACGGATGTAGTTCTACTGCGCAATTTGTGTAACATGCATTTCTTCAGTGACTGAGACATTTTCGATTCCATCAAACGTACCCACATCGCCGAAACCAAACGATGCAAGGACTCGCCAGTTTCTGTTCCCCAAGTTTAGTATATGCATGGTTCAAGTGGTGTAGCCCCCAGTAAGGTGGTGCTACTTATCCTTTCACGTGTGGTTGTGCCTAATCCACAAAATGTTTGTAGAGACGGGAGAGGAGCTTCTCCTAAACTTTATGGGATTTCACCTTCGAAAGCTTTATGTACGCCGGGACGCAGAACAAATAAATCACCTTAAATCACCAAGTTTCAGCCGGGAGGAGTGTAGTAGTGGAACAAAATTATTATTTGCAATTTGCGCTATTGTTTGAATTGTTTGCGCAAATTCGTAATCCTTATTTTGTTTTCAGAAAAGAGCTCGTATATTTTTGAATGTTTGATTTAACCAGAGTTTTCCCTAATTTGAAATTACCTTCGGCTTGAAAAATCTATGTACATTGTTTGTTTGACGATTTTCGTTGATTTTGACTTAGAGGGCGTATAACATCCCGTAATCGTATGTTGTAATGTCGTTTCTTGTGACGTCTTTGATGTTATATATATGGCCAGAAGTAATAAAAGCCCAAAACGCCCAGTACAGGCATTTACACCCATGCAACCTTCGGCCTGATAGTTTGTCACGTTTGTTATAGTGTCTGCGGCCCATCTTGAGTTCGCCCGGGAATAAACACAAATAATCGATTGTACATTTTTGGTCGCAGAGTGCCTTGTTGATATCCAAAATAGTTACAAACACAATGGCAGCCGTCGATAAAAGCCGCCCCCTCCAGGAAGACGTAGCTGATCACAAAATACGTGTAGGACTCAAGGCACGGCACCTACACAATAAGGGGTTGTTCCCTATAAATTACATCACATACAGACCGTTTCCTACTGCTGAAAGTGGGGAACAGATTCAACTTGTTTTCATACTAAAGTTAGGAAGTGAGGAGTGCTCTACGTGCTTCGGGTATTCAGTTCGAGCATCAGGCACACTCGGGGGGGGGGGCACAGGTAAGAAAATCCAAGACACAAACTCAAAAAACTTTCACTGATATTGATCAACAAAGCAGCTGGAGTAAGAATATCATCCCTGCTCAGTAGACATCACATTTCACATTTGTGACCACCCACGCCCTTCCAGGGACTCCCTTTCTGATGAAAATTTGTCAGTGCCCACCATCCAAAAATAATTTATTCTTCATGTATATGACCCCTTCCTTCTCCCTCCCCCCCTCCCCTTTTTTTTATCATGTTTCTCACCACCCTACCCAAACTTGGATCACCAAACTTAATACCACAAGAGTAAGAGTGTACCCTGCAGAGGGGAATTGAGAATAAAAAATTACATAAAAATTGCAAAAGTAAATGACAGAGGAATTAATTATAAGGAAAAGATTGTAAAAATGACAAAAAAAAATTACTTTTTTTTTGCTATACCCACCCCCACCTACCACAGAAAAAAATATTTGTATGGGTGTACACACCCTCCAAAGGAAGAAATTCTCCCAAAAATACAAAAATATACCACCCCACGGGGTTTATGTCTTCGATATTCTTACCTGTGTTCCCCTGGGCACACCCTTCCAGATGACATTGTTTCTGGTAGAGGCGGACAGCACGTGGAGGGAGACATAGCATTTTCAACAGTTCTGAACACTGAATTCAGCAAGTTTGAACATAGAATTCAAGCAAGGCAGATAGGAAATTGTTTACATGCTAAAATTTGGAATTCTTGGCGCAGTTCTTGATAGGCAATGTTAATCATATTCTATACTAGCGGAAGCCCGTGGTGTTTGATGCACCGTTAAAAACACTGGAACGATTTCATTCCTCATGTGTTTTACGGAATGCGTGTATCCCGTCTATGTTTTTGCGTACCCTGTCTAGGGAAGGGTGTTTTTCGTTTGCTTCACTCCCTCATTCAGCGTATCCCTTGTTCCGGAGAACATACACTTACATTACATATGATTCTTTCCTGCAAAAATGGTTGGAATACGCGTTTAAACATGTGAAATAAATAAATACGCCTTTACGCATGTGAAATAATAAATACACCTTTGTATACCTGAAATAAATAAATAGGTATTGGAGACATTGTAAGGAAGGATTAAACAAACGAAGCTTCAACAATCAGCAAGAGGGCGAGCGGGCTCAGTCTTGCCACGGTAGCAAAGAAAAAGGGCGAGCGACCGACAATGAAAACGGATATGTGCTCTATCAATTACTTGCGGCCGTCTTGTGGCCGTCTCGTTGCCGTCCATCCTACGCGACAACTCGATGAACAAACGAAGCTTCAACAATCAGTAAGAGGGCGAGCGGGCTTATTTTTCCCACGGTAGCAAAGAAAAAGGGCGAGCGACCGACAATGAAAACGAATATGTGCTCTATGAATTACTTGCGGCCGTCTTGTGGCGGCCGTCTCGTTGCCGTCCATCCTACGCGACAACTCGATTTTATTAATAAAGATCTTTGTACTGTGTCAAGCTCATTAATGAGAGATGGGTTCCAGACAACAGAACCACACTGTCCGACTTAGAGTATTGTTAATGGTTAAAACTTCTAACCATTGCATTGAAACAATGGTCTTTGCATCGAGAATATCACGCAAATGAAATCAAACGCTACAGATAGTGACTTCTTAACGTAAAGATACAAGCTATTAAGGGCAAGTGAATTAAAAATTTCATGACGTTTCGCCCCTCAGGTCAGGGGCGTTGTCAAGGGACGTTATTACTAAAGTTGGTATAACGTTGTTTTCTTGAAGTTGATAGTGAGTTCTTTACACTTCGTTTTTCATTTACTCCTGGTAAGATGTATGAAGACGCCAAATTTCAAAGCCCTTAACCACCCTGTAGCTTCTAGGCTGGTACATGCGGAAATCTTCTGGCGGATACTTAAAGCAACATCTCTAATAAGACTGCCACGTTGCAAAGCCAATCAAGAACGTGGTAACCTGTTTCATCGAATCCCATTTCGCTAAGAAATTTTCCCCGTTTCGCCCAAAAAAATATTCTTCAAAAGTTTAAAATTTTTAGTGTGGCCTCTCTTCCTATTAAAGAAGCATTCCTGCTTGAAGAAATTTGAGTTATATAAAGATGTTACGAAGATGTTATATGTTATATGCAGCAAGCGAGGCAGGCATTTTGGAAAGGTATGTCAGTGAAACGGGAATTGACTTTTTCCCGGATTTTAAACAGGGATTTAACGTTTGGCGGCGTGGTATTCGGCGAAACGGGTACACACCGTTAAGAAAACTAAAACAAGAGAACGACTACTTGCTTGCCATTAAAAAAAAAAAAAAATCCAACCATAGCCCGGGAAAGTGTTAGCCTAGTTCTTCTGCAGCTCATGTCGGAAATGAGCCACTTACCCCGAAATTTAGTGGGGTCTAACGCGTGTACTTACTACCAATTCCTGTTAATTGGGTTAAAATAGCCTCTCCTCAAAGTAAAGGAATTTAATCGAAATTTGAAAGTTTCAGTATTAAATACCTTCTATTTTTGGAGTATCGTTAAGTTAGCGGTCAGAGTCTAAAACCAACACTGAAGAAAAAACAATTAACAGTCGTGAGTAACTCTTAGGGCTTGCTAATAAAAACGTTACAGCCATGTATGTTAAATCATGGTCGATCATACACATTTTCACAGTTCTTAGAAAACGTAATCACACGTTTCTTGCTGGCGAGAGTGCACCTTTCCTATATCCGTAACAGCTCACCCAAGTCCTCCCAATTCGCCCACTCTTTCAACGTGACAAGGGAGTATCAATCACGTGGTATGACGCGCGTTGGACGTATACGTCGCACTGGTTGCTTTGATGCGATTGGCTGCCCACCTTTGGCGTTTCAGCACCACTTGCCGCCCAATTCAACATCCACAATGGAGGAGGGTTGGTAAAAGGAAACCACAGATGTCACCGGATTCTCCTAGGAATGGTCACCAATGTACTGAATCCATTTTATTTGGTGGTTGGTAGCTAGATAGTCTCACAAAAGTTTGTTAACGATCACTTCTTAGGCTGGCGACTAAATATAGTTCTTGCCGTACCTGGAACGAACGTGTAAGAAACAACTTTAGTAGCCTATTTAAAAGATGGTACAGTGGGCAGTGGTGGCGCACAGGGAACGGAGAGAAGGGGGGGGGGGGCGGGGTTGGGGACCCCGAAACCCAAAAAAAAAACATTTAAAATTTTTTAAAAAACAAACACCCGTCGTAGGGATGAACCGTACCTTCCGGCACATTTTTAGCTATACCCCGGTTTTTTAACCGCCGATTTTTTAAACTCCCAACCCCCCCCCCCCCCCCGCCCCCGATACTAGGACGAGTGAAAACTAGCTTACGCAAATCTGGAAAAAAAATCTCACGTGTCATCTGGAGATTACGTGCATGCTACTGGCTGAAGGAGGCGAAAAAATGTGTAATTTCCCGTCCACCATCCCCACCTCAGAAAACATATTTATTTACGCCACTGGTCACCCTTTACAACGAGTTCGTATATTTCGTGGGAATTTGTGACCAACCACCAATCTGCTGATCACAACGTTGACACGCCGAAGATTGAACCATCCCTATATCAAACAAGCGGCTACA
Organism: Lithobius niger; assembly: GCA_023313725.1. Classification (NCBI taxonomy): domain Eukaryota; kingdom Metazoa; phylum Arthropoda; class Chilopoda; order Lithobiomorpha; family Lithobiidae; genus Lithobius; species Lithobius niger. The sequence continues at coordinate 10,408 of JAHWFP010272599.1, forward strand.
GCGACTACCTAGTCGCACCCGGTCTTCTGTACAGTTCTGCCACTAGCAATGGTGATGCGCACACCTATATCACTTATTGCAACAGCTACCTCTATTCTATAATTTAAAAGTAGTAACCATCTGAATGGCCGGTTAAAAATGTGTTAACTTTTGGGCTTATTTTACATCTTAGGCGCACATGTCAACTTTTAAGCCTAATTCTAATTTGCAGCCTTAATTTCGTTAGTAGCAGCTAACAGAGGTTTGATTGTATAGTAGCCTAAGCCTATTGATTTTTGAAACACGGTGCGCCTTCGGGCACACAGTTACAGTGTTACAACGTAACGCGCAACATAGTCTATATATAGCTCAGTGGTAGCAGGGAAGTGACGGAAGAAACGCTGTTTATGAAGCCAGCAGCGACTCGTAGCTACTTGACGTTGCCGTGGTAACGTGATTTAAGGCCTAATTTTTTTAAACTGTAGCTTTAATTTCGTAAGTAGATAGGCCTAATGGAGAATTTGGTTCGACGGTAAGCATATTCATTAATGCAATAATGCGACGAGACTAGTTTAAACAAGAAGCTAAAAAGCGTTTGATTTTACGGCTACTTGTTATCCTTTCATTTCGACGATTAAATGTTATTATTTTATTTAGTTAGGTCGAAGAAGTCTATTAGCCATACGGAAGTAACGTTCTTTTAATTTGCCATGTTAATTAACTACTTTTGACACTGAATCTAACGTTGTAAAAAGTGGTCGTCAATGTCTGGTAGCGTTGCGAAGTTGAAAAATTCGTTGCAATAGTCTGCTCAGCCTGTACGGCTGTACAGAAGACTAATAAAATGATGTACACGATATCGTCCGTTTTCCGAGTGCTAGGATCTAACAATTTCGAAGGTGCATAGCGCCCGAGCCATTGTTGGATACCAGCATGAGGAAAGTGGGCGATATCTTTATTCTCGCCTGTTTTGAAGCTATCAGTCCGACGCACATTGTTGAGCTCAAGTGAGCGTGAGTGGAATACATTGTTGCGTTTAGCCAGAAGAATGTTTGTGTGGAATATTCGTTAAGACGCAATGCTACACGTAACACGCAACGAAAAATGCAACGTTTAATTTTGAAAGCGGTTGCAATGTTGTAACTATTTTGTTGACGTTTGAGAGGCGGTGATGTTTTCACAAACTTCCCTCTCTAAATCTTTATTTGATATACCTACCTGATCAACGTTATTTATAATTGTATCAGTCTCGTCGGCTGTTAAAATATATTCACTCATTTGATGTGAGACTTCTGACGAAGATTGTGGTGGCTGTGGTACAAAAATAGAAAACCCATTAACGGTTTGAGGGGAATAACGTTATTAAAAACTAGGCCGTGGGGCGTCGACTGTAGCATGCAGGTTCGTAGAATGGTTCCGGGGTTGTCATTGTTATTGTTGTTGTTACTGTATTTGTTTTTACTTAAGGAAGCCGAAGCCAAACTTCGTTATCTGCCACAGTTATACGGTTAAGTTGTGGTTATTGGCGTACGGTACTTTTGCAACAATGGTCCCTCTATACGTGATTTACTGTGATAGTTTTGCTCTTCCGAGGCTTAGCCGAGGCGTAAGCCGGGGCGTTAAGAGCCGAGGAAGCAAAACTATCACAATAAATCACGTATAGAGGGACCATTCTTGCAAAAGTATGCCAATAACTAATTTATCACCATACTTTAAATACTTTTTTCCGTTTGTGGAATAGATTCGAGTTGTTTCATGTCATTTTTCTTGGTTCAACAATTCCTGGCGTTCAACAATCGTTGGCCGCTACAATGTTATTACAACAATAACCACGAGACTACGCTGGCGCGTTTCTTTGTCGAATCATTCTTCAGTGTTTTCAATATGGAGCCTGACTTGGAAGTTTTCAAATTAATTGATTTCTATAATGATGACGTCGAGGATAATGCTGCAGGTAATGTGGACATTAATTAATGCTGCAGGTAATGTGGTAATGTAGGGAGGGGGACTAGCTTTACTCTTATTTTGTGCATTAACTAAATATTTACGTGAAAATTTTTAGCACAGCGAGTGTGGTATGTTGAGTTCAAATTATCAAATTTTCCGTTAGGTTCTTGAAAATGTTGGTTGCCAAAATGAAAAACTAATGTAGAATCGTGTTAGCGTTTACACAAAACAAGCCCGTTATTTTATGAAGCCGTTCGGTATTGTTCTTTGTTCTTCTCTTTGAAATTATTTTTGTCAAAACTTGGCAGCGAAAGTCCTGTTGATCTTCTCTCTGCCTATACGTGATAAAACATTTAGGTTGGCGTTATTGTTCATTGTTATAAGTGTAGCAATAAGTAACTTATTCTGACACTTATAACAGTATGAACGCTGACAGGATAGCATAGAAACTAAAAGTGTACCAATAAGTGACACTTACAACAATACTGTAACCGATTTATTGTCGAGTTTTATAACAATGAAAACGAAAAAAGTATGGTGATAAAGGTATTTAAATAACCAAACTAAGGAAACACATTTTATGGATATGATTGTTGCACATTATCTAGCATTAGCCAAAGCCCTTGCTTTGCATGGGCGTGGGATTACGCCATTGGAGAGTGCGAAGCTTTTATATATGTGGTAAATATTTTACATTTCGTTCCATAGATGGCGCCTCCTGTCCCTGGCACGTTCACTCACATTTTTGCGTACATTATGCACTGGCTGACGCCTGAATGTCATCGGACGCGACGTTTGCAACACTAGTACGGTTATGTCCATATGTTTCTTCAATCACAATTTTGTACATACTTCACGTTTCACACTGCGCAAACGCATTCTTCATACGCGTTCCTTTGTATCTGGGCCATATAGAGAGCCGTAACCGGGGAACATAAGGCGTGTTTCACGTCGTGTGGCCTGGTTGTTTTATTATGCTGTCCTGGTCATGGCGGATGTAACATGTTGACACGTTTACTGTTATCACAGTAACAGACAGAACAGAGCGGAGCTACCGGGGGTTCAGAGGGAATATTTCCAGGAAAGTTGGGGGGGGGGGGGGGGCGGCGGGATACGTATCTCGAGGGAGGGGCCAGTATTATATCTAGGAAGGGGAAGAGCAATTGCCCCGACCGAGGTGGTTAACAAACGCTTATTCATGACACCATTATCTTTCGGCATTGGCCTGACCCCTCCCCTATACCCCCCTCCCACTAATCGATCCTCCCTACGTTCTTTTAATTTGTTTACTGATTCACAATGAGCATTTTTGTGTGTTTTTTAAAGACCTGTAGCAGGTTTTCATCTGTATTTAGTTGTCTTGCAGTTTAAGTAGGTTAGCGTAAATATTCGCAGTTAAGCTGTAATTGTTTTGCTATCGTTTGGTATAAAACCCTTTTTTACTGATTGTTGAACTCGCCCGTTCACATCGGTTGCAGTCATAATAGTCGATACAACAAAATAACAATTGTGTATGGCTTTCTCTTTTGAAACAATTCAAGTTGGTTCAGAAAACCCGCACTTAAGAAATAAATAAGTCGTTTGATCCAGTCGGGCCACCCAATGTTGCGACCTCGAGATTAAAGACTTCGCGTGAATTTGTTTATACTGTAAGATTTTTAAAAGCGGAAACCCTGATCTTTTCATTTTTGTTCTCAACTACGAAACAACTTTCCGTTTGCTAACAATGTTTCTTCCCGCGCACTCACGCATTGTTGCACGGCAGCAAAGAGCGTTCGCGAGCCGAAATTGTTGACAATGCACGACTGCATGTTTCTGGTGCGACTAAATTGTTGATCCGCAAAAAATATTTTAGACTTTATTCTATACGGATGTAGGAACAGATCCGGCAAGACCACTAGGTGATCTTCAGGGAAAGTGGATGCGGTCACAGCGGAAAATGCTACTATAACTCAATGGACCTTGCCTGCTTGGCCTTTCTCTCAGTTTGCCTTTCTCTCCAATCAACTCACTGTTGCCCCGAATTTAATGTATTATCTTGCAACAATCCTGTACAGCAATGTAAATGGAATGTGAACTGATTGATGAACATAGTAAGCTCGAGTGTTGCCATGTCATCATTGTGACCATCCTGTTTAAGGCCAACAATTGCCTAACCCCATTCTTTCAATCCAATCCAACCAAGCTAAGACTAAATGCTAAGCAAGACACACGCTTTTGTGTCGCCCGCTAAGATGATAAAACGATAACACCTATTCAGAAAAAATATATATGAGCATGGCGGCACTAGACACATTATGTCTTTACAGGTAAGGTAGTTTGGCTCAGGGAGGTTGGATTACATGTAGCTTTGATAGGGTGGACCCACTCTATTACGCTGTACCGCGAGAAACCGTACGAGATTTACGGAGCTGGTTACAGTACCGCTCAAAAATAAATGGACAAACCTTTGTTCCCATGTTCACGCGCTTCCAACAATGGAAAGCAAAACTGGAGCCGACGTTCGGTAATCAGCTGTGCTGGTATGGAGCGCCAATACTTTCTAAGTTTTATTGACCGCAAAACGAAGCGTCATCCAAAAATGACCGATTTTGACATTCCAATACATTATTTTAATGTTTCTGAAGTTATTTAGCAAAAAACTTAAAGTAAGTCCCAAAAGGGCACGTTAGAATAGCAAATTTTCTAAGGAAGGCACACAACTGGATATTTTTCATAAAAATGAGGCGCAGCATTTAAATTCTAAACGAGAGTCTTTTAAGGGCGAGAAAATGTTATAAATAAAAAAAAAGAACAAGCGGCTGCAGCGACTACGTAGTCGTAACTGGTCTTTTGTTCACTTCGGCCACTTTCCATAATGTTGAGGCGTGTCACTCTACCACGCACTGGAACAGCGATCTCTATTAAACAGTCGAAATTCCCTTGCACCGCACCAAAAGCTCTACAGCATTGGATTTACCCACCTGACTCATATTACTTTGCTTTGTCCGTAATATGGGGGCCACCTGATGAGCTTGCGTTGGGGGCCCTTTCCCCCTCAACCCCAGATATAAAATTTAACTTTTTTCCTGTGAGAAATAGTTGTTTCGTGCCAATGGGGGAAATATATGCATGATCCAGCCAATATGATCGCTGAAAACGCCGTGCTAATTGAATAAACGGGATGCATTTTATTACAACTTCAATGTAGCCCCAACACCCACATGAGGGCTGCCATGCACGCTGCAGGATATTGTCCGGTGCACCCATCAAATGACCTTGGGGGGGGGGGTCATGCATGGGGCACCCTGCCACCTTTAACCCCCGGTACTTACCACGTTTATTTCTGTTCCATACAATAAACATGACTAAATCGTTGTGTTGTACAGTTGGTTCCTGACACCTCCCATGAATAAAAAACCGCAGGCGCTATCACCTATGCCTGTTCGTCAACTAATGACGATCGATGATGAGGGGTGAGGGTGGGGGTAAAATAGCTTATTTCTTGAAACGTATTACTTGGACGTTCCCAATCAACTGCCGAACTCAGGGATTTTTTTCTGTTTAGTTTAAGGAACAAAGAGAAACTATGTAACTGGGGGTTGAGGGGGGGCGTGGCGTCCCAATGCTAACTCATGCAATGCCCCCATATTAGGGACAAACGTTGGTCGGTCCTATGCGTCAGGTGTGTAATCTCAGTGATGTAAGATCTATGATGGGTGCACCGTACAATTTCCTGCACCGTTCAGGGAAGTCCTCATGTAGACGTGGGGCTACAATGAAGATATAATAAAATCCCGTTTATCAAATTAGCATGTCGTTTTCGGCGATCACCTTGGCTGAGTCATGAGCATATTTCCCCAATTGGAACCAAACGTCCATTTCTTACGAGAACAAAGTTGAATTTCTTATCTGGCTATGAGGGGAGCAGGGAGTCCCAAGGCAAGCTCATGGGGTGGCCCCCATCTAAGGGACAAAACAAAGTCCCACGAGTCAGGTGGGTAATTCCAATGCTGTAGAGCTTGTGGCGCAAGGGAATTTTGGCTCAACCTGTATAATCTAAAACACAATTGCCGGTTAAAAATGTGTTAGCTTTTACGCCTAGTTTTAGATTTTATGCGTAATTGTCAGCTTTTAGGCCTAATTTTTAGCTGCCGTTTTAATTTCATAAGTATCAGCTAACGGAGAATAGGGTTTGAGAGTAGGCTTAAGCCCTATCCAGACAGAAGCAAATTTTGTGCGAAGCTGCGTGCCTACAAGGTGCAATTTTTGGTTGGTGTTGTGTTTAAGGACCAATGTTGAAGTCTTTTTTTACACCATACTACGACGCCGTGCAGCCGCGAGCAGCCACCCTGGTTAGGACTTTATTCACGTATGCAAAGCGTTGCGGAAACTTGACGGTGCCGTGGCAACGTGATTTAAATCATAATTTCCAGCTTTTAGGCCAAATTTTTTTATCTGCCGTTTTAATTTCGTAAGTAGCTGCTAATGGAGAATTTGGTTCGAGGGTAGGCCTAGTTATCCATGCACATGGTGTCGAGATTATTTTAAAGGAAGCTACTGTGTGTCGTTTTTAAAC
>JAHWFP010272600.1:0-17516 GCA_023313725.1 Lithobius niger
CCAAGTTAGGCCTATCTAATTTCCGTAACATCCTACATCATGGAAGGGAAAAAAAAGTAGGCCTATTTTGGAAAATTACTGATGTCTTTCGCAGTGCTTTTCAACATCTTCCCTACCGTACTAATCATGAAGCCGTCCACAAAACATTAAAACGCCAAGGACAAAGGTCACCCTTGCTACGAGCCGGATGCCCCGGAGTCTGATGGCCCCGTGAGCCAGACGCCATCCATGCGAGTGATCGGAATGGGAAAGTGGAGAAAAAATTTCGGATCGGCGGTGACCGGAGAGGTCGCATAAACTGCAATGGGGAACGAAAGGCGTAAATCAATAAAACTTGAGGAAGGCCGTTGACAGGGTTCAAGAAGCCATGGAATCTATCGACGCCACTGGATGGTCCACAGCTATGCAGTCAGAGTTAGACTCGAAGGCAGCGCACCAAGTCTGGACCCTAGTACCGCGTCTGCCCAATGTCAAAGTAATTAACTCCAAATGGATTTTCACCAGAAAGACAAACCCCGATGGTTCACTCCGCAAGCTGAAAGCACGTCTCGTCGCCGCTGCGTGGAACGAACGTGTCAAAGTGGATTATTTATCTTCATATCCTCCTACTGTGCGAAGTTCATCTGTTCGCCTACTGCTAGCTTTATCCATACAATTTTGACACCAATTATTTTACCTCGACACAGTCACAGCTTATTTGTTTGGTAAAGTGTCACGTGTCGTATATCTACGACAGGCCCCTGGATTTATCCAGCAGGGGAAGCATGGGTGTGAGTTAGTATGCACATTACATAAATCCATCTATGGGCTAAGCGAATCTGGGCGAAACTGGTATCATTGTATTAGTGACATTTTATGCCGTTTAGGTCTTGTAAAGTCACAATATGACCCATGTGTGTTCATCCAAAGATCTGGTGATAATGCATTGGTGCTACGTTTATTTGTTGATGATAAGCTAATTAGCGCAAAGTCACAGCAAAATTATAACCTTTTCCTGTGCAACTTGCGTAAGCATTTGGAAGTGACTGAAGTTGAAGGGCAAAAATACATTGGCTATGAAATTGAACATACTCCTGATTTCATTACTTTGTCAAATACAAAGTACATCCAAACTAAATTCGCTACTTTTGGTCTTGAAAACGCAAATCCTGTAAAAACTGTCTCAGCCACACTTAAGGTTTTGGGAGAGTGTTCAACTTCAGACCCAATCGAAAAAACTACTTACCTAAAAATGCTTGGTACATTAATGTTCTTGGCTATACATTCAAGGCCTGACATACTTTATAATGTGGTGCAATTAGCTCGGAAATCTTGCGACCCCAAAAGTACCGCACTACACAGCATTAAAACTTATTTGGAGATACCTAAAGAGTACCAAAGACCGGAAGATTATTTATTCCAAACGCAAATTAGGATATCTACGCGGGTTTTGCGATGCTTCCTGGGATTCAGTTTCAGGCAGCAAAGGAGTAACTGAATTGCTCATTAGCCTAGGTAATTTGCCAATCCTCTGGACGAGTAAAACTCAACCCTTAGTTTCACACTCTAGTTGTGAATCAGAGGTTATGGCTATGAGCGAGGAAGTGAAAGAACTTGTCTCAATTCGTGGACTTTTGTCTGAATTGTGTACATCCTTGCTTGTTTATCCAGTGCCAATTTATACAGATTCCAAATCTGGTATAGACCTGATTGTGAATGGTGGAAGTGCGCAATCACGACACTATTTGCGCAGGGTGAATTATATTCGAGACGAAGTTTTAAGAACAACATTGAACTTGAAGTTTTGCCCCACCACAGAAATGTCTGCTGATCCGTTGACTAAAAACATCACGGGATCAAAATTGACAACTGTAATGCGTGACCATTTTGGTTTGGAATGATTGCGTAATTCTCCCCTTTTTAGGTCTTGGCTGAAGTATTTTCGTAATGACCGCCTCTTGTAACGTTTGTGAGGGGTTCTAGATGGTTAAGCGTTAATATTTCTACCATATAAAAAATTCGGTTTATTTATTTTTCCCTTTCTAGTCAAGTCTTAACGTACTTGTGTCACAGTTTTTGTACATTGGTTACGAAACCACTATTTGTTGGTCACAGCAAGTATTAGTGATCACACATGTTTTTAGAAATATTATTTCTTCGCATGTTTTGCTTAAGAATGATAAGTTTCTTTTTAGCGTTGGGTATAACCTATTTGCAATGTAAAGGTTATGCCTGGGGGATGCCGCGGGGTACACAATGGTTGCATGCATATATTGTTATAAACGTTGTCGTGGTTAATAACCTTGAACATTGTTGGATGTTATGGTTGGTTTCAAAGGTCGTGTGTTAAATTTCCCACTCAGGCAGTCTGTATGTGCACGTGTTAAATGCTGCCTATGGACGTTTCCTTTTGGCCGTGTCAGTAGGGCTCAGCAGTAGGACCTCGGCCTTTGGTTTCATAGGTCGTGGGCTCGATCCCCCACTCAGGCAGTCTGACATACAAGTCCAAAAGGCAACGTAATTGGGTTTGCATCTGTATTTATTTAGCTCCTTTGGCTTTTCGTCTTTAATACCGTTCAAAACTTGAAAATGAGCAAAAAATTGAACGGGTAACTGTGGTACTAGCCCCTAGTAAAATGGGAGTGACTCGGTTCTTAATAGTGGTACACCCTTTTCATTACCCTCGATTCAAAGAAGACATTCCCACCCTTCGAGTGAGATTAACTGGAGTCATTCATCAAATTAGAAATGTCGCAAGAGCGGTTAAAAGCTGAAAATGAACGAAAAAATGAACCGTAACTGTGATACCAGCCACTAGTAAAACAGACGTGGCTCGTTCGCTAATTGTTTTAAACCCTATTAGTGATAAAAAAAAAATCCATCCTGAAAGGTGCTGGAGAACCACAAGTACATAAAAGTGCGAGATTGATTTAATTTTCGGGAATTAATTTGGTCAAACTAAAATTCAGTTAAAAAACGCTTAAAAATGCACGATTGTGTGTGGTGAACGACATTCATTTCTCCATATCGTGTGTTTTTAACCATTTTTTAATGGAATTTTCTTTCTTTCAGGAAGGAATTTTTCTTATCACTGATCTTGCATACCACAAATTAATTGAAGTATTAGTTTTAAACCCTTGCCCTTCATTCAAAGAAGACATTCCCACCTTTTGAATAAACCTAATAGGAGTCATTCATCTAAATTTAAAAGTCACAAGAGCAGTTTAAAGTTGAAAATGAGTGAAAAAATTGAACGGTAACTAACTGTACCAGTCCCTAGTAAAATGCGCGTAGCTCGGTCTCTAATAGAGGTAGACCTTTTTTCTTGCCCTTAAATCAAAGAAGACATTCCCACTCTTTGAATGAATCTAATTGGAGTCATTCATCTAAATTAGAAACATCGCACGAGCAGTTAAAAGCGGAAAATGAGTGTATAGTAAAACAGACGTGGCTGGGTCCATATTAGTTTTAAACCCTTTTCATTGCCCTTGATTCAAAGAAGACATTCCCACCTTTTTAATAAACCTAATTGGAGTCATTCATCTAAATTACAAAAGTCACAAGAGCAGTTTAAAGTTGAAAATGAGTGAAAAATTGAACGGTAAATGTGATACCAGCCCCCAGAAAAAATGGCGTAGCTCGGTTCCTAATAGTATACCTTTTTACTTGTCCATAAATTAAAGACTTTCCCACCCTTCAAATGAATCTAATTGGACTCCTTCATCTAACTTAGAAATGACGCAACAGCAATTGAAAGTTTAAGTTATATTAATAAAATCAGACATGTATAAACATTAAATAAAACCAAAATGGCACAAAATGCCCCAACATAACTTTTTCTCGATAACCGTGAGAATGGAAAAAAGTACGGGACCTAGATTGTAAATTACATTATTGTAAACAACATTATAATCCGTTTTTTTGCGTAACACTAACAGTTCTTGCGTAATATGGCAAATTGCTTTTTTCTTGAATAGAAATAGGGCACCATCTTTAATGCTCAAGGTTTTCAGCTTCTATACCCTTATAAATCTTCAAGTGCGCATTCTTTTGATTAGGTTCCAGCAAAAAACTGCCCTCACAATGCAAGGTACACTGAAATGTCCTTATTTCCGTATATGTATTCAATGCATTTTTTTTAACTATAATATGCAAATTAAGCTTATTTTTTCCAGGAAACCGGCAGCAGATAGCGTGGATAACAATTTTTTTTTCCGAATTCAGCACGCTTTTTCCTGTTAGGAACAACCATGAAACCTTTTGTTGCAATTTGTGGTGGTTTACCTCATGGATTTACTGGCCTAATAGCGATGATGAACTCATAGCAGTGCCATAGCAGCAGTGGGATTGTTGGAGACTTGGCATTTCCAGGACACAATGTGCCAAATTCCAGCTTTATGTTATTTTTTTCTACCTCATTCTGTAATATGCATGGCCTATTGGTTTACTGGCTGGACGGATCTAAACAACTTAAAATCTCTTAGGAATAAATGAGCATTCAGAGAGTAGAATGCTAAATTCGTACGTAGTTGATATTTCCAAATGGCACGTAGAAACCACGATGTAAGGAGATAATACGTTGATCACCTTAATGTTTGAAGGCTACTTTTTATTCAATTCCTAGCAGAAAAAGACTAAAATACCAGTGCCTGAACCTGGTTAATTTTAGTTTTTATTGCCTAATACGAAATATACATTACCTGTTTTATTAAATAGCAGTTTCCCCCCATTGAATTCTTATTCCCCTAGAAGCCCCGTTTTCCGGGTTTGTAATTACTGCGCATGTCCGGAACTGGGCCCGTCTATATAAGCAGAGCGCAATGGAATACCATCATCTTCATCCAAACCTCTAGACCCTAGTTCCATAGAGGGGAGGCTGGGCGGGTGTAGGTAATGTATATTTTCCTATTAGGCAATAAAAACTAAAATTAACCAAGTTCAGGTCCTGGCATTTTAGTCTTTTATAGCCGACGAAATATCCAATACCTGGTTTATTACATAGCAGACTTTGTCGCCTAGGAGGTGGGCTAGGTTCAAGTCACCCGCATTACAAGCCGGCGACCCGAAGGAACAAATCCCGGTGCAGACATCCTTAGAACTCATTCCTAACCCCAGGACCATCACAGCATGGGGAGTCGGTACAGATGAACGGGCGAAGGTCTTCCGGAAGGGTTAACTAAGAAACCTCGCGCACCTGGGGGTCACAAGTAGAGAATCAAATGAGATATGAAACCTGCTTACCTTGTCTTTCGGGAACGGAGTGGATGCAACGGAGCGTTATATGGAAAAGTGACACCGGTGCGGAGGTGGCGGATGTGTAGCTGGAACATGGTGAAGTGTGAAACAGGGTATCTGATGCAAGGAAGCGGAGCATGTAAACAACAAGGGACCCAATATATTATAGCATGTGTCGGGCTAAAAGTCCATTAAACTTGGGAAAAGATTTGGAAAGTGATCTAATCGGTAGAGGAGCGCGAGTACCAGAGAAGGTTGTGACGGAGGTGTTTCTTGAGGTAGGCGAGGAAGCATAGTCCAGAGCTCTGGTTTTTCTGATAAGGTCGGAGAACACTAGCGTAGGTTCCTCGCGGTCCCGTTGCTGGAGGAACGAGGAAAGTCATCATAGAAGTTTATGGTAGAGCACGGAGCCCCAGAGCACACCTTTAGCCTTGCGGCGGCAAGGGAAGCAAGGTAGCTCCCGAGTGGAGGTGGCGGAGTGTGGGATGATGCCATGGAAGACTGGCACAAACGAGGAAGCGTCGTCGTATTGCCATATGGAATATGATGAAAGCCGCCCGAACTGGGAAGTCATAATTCTGGACCAGTCAGAGATGAAGGGAAGGGAATCGCTGGTTGGAGGAGCACACTCAGGTGTGAGGGATCGGCTCACTGTTGAAGACGGATCGAAAAACAAAAGAGGGTAGTGGAGAGGGAGCATCCCGATATAAGTCTGAGACAGACGGTGAAAGTGCGGCAGGAGGTTGTGCGGGCGGCAACGTTGGGGACCGTATGTTAAAGAGGATGGAGCATTACGAAGCCTCCGTGTGTGTAATCCGGTGCAATAAAGTGCCCTCCAAGGGGGTGAGGATGGAATCGGGGAAACCAATTTCTGGCGTGCCTTAAGGAGTGCATAGGTGATCCGAAGTGGTTGTGTTGGCAATTAAGTTGTTCTAATTCGTTGGAGAAAGCCTCGTTGGTGGCGCGGAGCTGGTTGTTCTCATCCTGGAGGGTCTGCACATAGGCGGCGGTATTGCGAAGGTCTGGCAGTTCCGCTGTTGCGGCACACAGACAGGATAGTTCAGCGGAAAAACTTTCCGCGATAGATAACACAAAGCAAATGTTAAAGTCCACATTCTCCATATCGATGACCGATAAACTGAGACCCCGTGTTAATGCTGCCCTCAGAAAGGAGGCTGACGGGAATGGTGGTGGGTTGGAGGAGTGGCAGCTGGTGATGCTTGGCCAGGCAGATGCGGGAGCGGAGAGCCATCCGCGGGCAGGAACAGGTGGATTGAAGACGGTAGGTTTCACATGGGTCGGTGGATGATGAGGCGTACATGCAGACTTTATCTGTGCTTTTTGTTGGGTAACAGGTGTTGGGTATTGTTTAGACGGTGCAGTCGAGCAGAGACGGGACGGGCCGGCAATGGCAAGGGTAGCGTCTGAGGATGCGTGGGCGTGTCGACGCTGTTGTTTCGGGAGGGAACCGGAAAGAGTTTCTGGGAGTGATGCTAAAGATGACAGTGAGAGGGGTCTCTTGGCAGGCTTCTTGCTTTCCATAAGAGTGGAAGATTCAGATTGCAGTTGTGCGGCGGTTTTCTGGCGCTCCCACCGAGAAGCCCATTGTCGGGATTGAAGTTTTCTCTTCCAAATGAGTGGCCATTTTGTTGGGGAAATGTCCAAACAGACGGGCCATCATTTAGATACGCCGTTGCATTCACGGTGATGCTGGCAGCATGGAAGCGGATCGAAATGAACAGTCTTTCCCGAGAATCCAATGCATCCGCAGGCTTTAGGCATAGGAACGTTTGGCATTAACTTTCTGGGTACCGGATCTTCAGAGGACGAGGAACTCGACATAGCAAACACGTACAAATGAACTCGCCTAGCGTAAGAGTTGGAGGAAGAGGAAGTATTATAGAGAGCCCCTGGTGCCCCCAGGAATTCAAGCGGTGAAAGGGAAGAAGCGTTAAAAGTAGCAAAAGATCGAGTGAGTGAGTAAAGTGAAGCGGAGCGGTAAAGAGGAGTGGTCCTTTCAGCGTTTGTTTCATGGATGCGGATTGAAATGGATAGTGATTTCTATAAATTCAATGCTTTTGTGTGGGTGTGGGAAGACGGGAATCGAATCCAGAACCACTCCCTCTCTAGTACCAGACGATACCACTGAGCCACGTTCCCAAATAAAGTGTCAGGAAGAAAGAATGCTGTAGAAGTCTTTGTTATAGCAGTCAATAAGTCGGGGAGAGGAGAGGGGAAGCGGAGCGGTAAAGAGGATCGGTAAAGAGGAGGATACCTAAAAAGGCGTACGTAGTGAGGTAAAACAATCGCTCCCTTCTCCCGTTGCTTGGCTTGTTCTTTCGGTGTTCCCCTTCGCTTTTATAAGTCGTAATCACTTTGATGGACGTAGTAGGTCAAGTTGCCCCATGTTTGTTCTGTGAAGTTAATCCATTGATTTGGAGAACAACGGAGGGGATAGGCCAGGGAGCCGACGCGGAGGAGCACGTGGTTGTTATTGTTATAGTGAGATGTGTTAGGCGGAGCGTGCTTTGATGAGGACCGAAGCGGTTCACGGTGGAATGTTAGGAGGCAGATACTTACCTTGTTGGAACGTCACCGGACCAGATAAGGAATGCATGAGATGTAGGAACTGTGCATGGTGCAAGGAGAGGGGGCAGGATCGTCATGCGGCAAAGTCTCTATTAGCATTGCCATCGACACCATATGGAGATGTGGTTGTCCTCTCCCTTTTGTTTTTATCCGCTTTGTTTTTTTGTTTTTTTTTTGAGGGCAGGGTCACAATTTGCACTGTAGACCGGAGGGTCAGATCATAACGAAGAAGGAAGGGGAGGCGGAGAAATGGCTTCCGTACAGGAAGGACGGAACTAAGCAGATGGCACCGTAGGAGAGGAGTGAAGCGCATAAGCGGACGACGGCGTTGGGAGAGGAACGGAGTGAAGAGGCGGTCGGTGTTCAAGGTGAAATACCGGGGATAGAAATTGACCAGAAGCGGACGAGGACCGGAGGAAAATGAGGGGATAGCGAAAGGAAATCCGGCTAGCGGAGCGACGACATGTAGGTGTATGAGACGTCAAAACTGCCAGTAGTATTTTCTAAATTCGTGAGGCAGGACGGATCCTTTGAAGATGGCGGAGACAAGTGGCTAACGGCAACGCGTTGGAGCGGCCGAAGTGGTCAGGAAGCAGCATCCAATCGGAATGTCATGGGAACACAGAAGGATCTTGAAAAGGTAAACGGAGCGGGCAGTTGCATTGCTTGTGAGGAGACAAACCGTGGTGAGGCAGGAGTCGTCGATCCTAGTGGGATGGTAGAAGCGGAAGACCGAGCCTAGTTGCGGGTAAGCCTCGCGGTCTCCCCTCCGACCTTGCTGTAGAAAATGAGACAGAAGTCCTGGGAAGGTAACGAAAAGCGGAGCCTGTGTGTGTGTGGGGGGGGGGGGGGGGGGGGCCCCCCCGCAACGCCACTACCCGGGAAAAGGGAATAAGCCCCAACCGTCTTGCCGGCGCAGCCTGGGAAAGATGAATTCGTCGGGTAGAAACTGTTGATCCGGAGGGGACCAGCGAAGGGTCCGTCGGAGGGTCATCAGTGACAGAGGCAGTCGCCTGTTTCAAAGCAAGCTACGGGATTCGAACCTGGCACCACTCGATGCGTAGTCCACGAGTAGAGACATAGCGGCGGAGCGCAGACCGGGTCTGGAGGAGTCCGCAGTAGCTAGAAGGATCAGTGAGTCCATGATGGTGCCTTGAAACGGAGTGGCGAAAAAGGAGCATCTTCTAAGCGGATCGGGGAGGCTCAAGCGCAACCACACGAGGTGATTGCCCTAGAAGAAACATGATGGTATTCCACCGCGCTCCGCATATATAGACTGACCCAGTTCCGGACATGCGCGGTAATTACGAGCCTGGCAAGGAAGACAACTTTCTTCTAGGGGAATAAGAGCTCAATGGGGAAACTGCTATTTAATAAAACAGGTAATGTGCATTTTTATCGGCTATAAAAAGAACATTTTGCCGGCCCCCAGTCTGGCCGGCTAAAAATGGTTTCTTTGTGCCTAAAACATACTTAAGCTGATAATTTAGCATTACATTCCTCGAATGTGATGTTCGCCTGGAGGTTTCTTCCGGTGTGCAGCCGCCTGCTTGCATGTCCTCTACCGCGCATGCGCGTGGTAGTCCTCCCTTATAAAAGCGACAGCGCGCACGCTATCGGCATTCATTTTACTCTCAATATGTCAGGCGGTGACTTAAGAGGGGAGGCAGGGCGGGAGTAGGTTAAGTATGTTTTAGGCACAAAGAAACCATTTTTAGCCGGCCGGACTGGGGGGCCGGCAAAATGTTCTTTCTTTGCTACCAAAACATCTTAACCTGATAATTTAGCATTATCAGGTTGACCTCGTCAAGTTTGGTGGCGGGCACCGTCCTGACGAGCGCCCCGGGATGCAAGCAGGCGTTCCCCCAAAAGATTTTTTATCTGAAAGAAAAAATTTCGCACTTTATTCAGAACAAGTGATAGCAGGAACTTGGGTCTCTTTCGTAGGGTTTGGTGGCCCTGAAAAGGACCGTTGTTTTGGGTCTTGCTTTCTTCTGGGTGGCTTGCTTCCTTCAAGGATGGCTTGCTTCTGTGTTCTGAGTGCTTAATGGGGGGTTGACCACAGTTCTGGCTGCGACGATCGGTCCTAGCCGGTGTAGACCCGATTCTTCTCTTGACATATCCCTCAGGTAGTGGGAGGTGAAGGTTGTTTGATGGCGCCAGGACGCTGCTGCCAAGATGTCTTCTATTGGGATGGCGTTGTGGTGGGCCCATGATGTGGAGCCAGCTCTTACTTCGTGCGCCGTCACTATTATGCTCTCATTCGGAGTTTTTTCGTAGGTTTCTTCGATTGTTTTCTTAATCCATCTTGAAACCATGGCAGCTGATGTTTCACAAGATTGGGAGTCGACTGGGAGAAAGAGTTGGTTTCTTCCTCGGCGAATGTCTTCATGGCGTGTCCGGGCTAGGTAGAAGCGTACGGCTCTGACTGGACATAGAAGGCGTTCCGGTTCGTTTCCAACTAGCGTGGATAGAGCTGGAAAGGTGATTGGTTTCGGTGGTTCCGAAGGTTTCTGTGTTTTAGCTCTGAATGTTGACCTCGGATATAGGGTGACAGAAGAGAAGTTGGGGCCGAAGATGCAGTATGCAGGATCTGCTGAGAGGGCTTGGATTTCTGAACAACGAAGGCTGGCAGCTAAAGTGACAAGAAGATCGTTTTGCGGGTCATGAGATGGAGGGAGGTGTCCTGTAAAGGTTCATATGGTTCGCTCATTAATGACTGGAGAACGAGAGAAAGGTCCCAGTCTGTTATTGATCTTCTGGTAGTGGGTCTTTCGTTTTCGTATGAACGAAGCAGTGCTGAAATTCTGTAGTCGTCAAGTAGGTTCATGTTGTTGGCGGCTTTGAAGACAGTGTTTAAGGCAGAGCGGTAGACGAGGATTGTAGAGCCTTTGAGTTTGTTGATGTTAAACAGGTCTCTGAAGAAGTTCAGGAGGGTGGGAAGAGATGGGTTGAAAGGATTAACTTGTTTTGTGATACACCAACGAATCCATTTTGACCAGTGGCTGTCATACATCCGGTTAGTGGAGTCTCTTGTTGCCTTTGAGGCGATGCGTTCGGCCTCTTCTTGATGAATTCCAGCCTTTTTAAGGAGTTTGATGATAGTAACCACCCGTGTAGGTTGAAGGTGGCCACGTTCGCGTGTAGCTTTGTTCCTTTCTGTTGGGATAGAAGATCTGGTTGAAGAGGTAGACTTCTTGGAATGTCGACTAGAAGTTCTAGAAGGAGTGGGAACCATGCTGCCGATGGCCAGAGGGGGGGGCTATTAGAATGACCAGGCTGTGACTTTCCTCTATTTTCCGAAGTACTTGTGGAAGTAGTTTGAAGGGTAGGAAAAGGTAGGCGAATAGGTTGTGAGGGCGTCTATTGCTATTGCTGAGTCGTCCGGGATCGGGCTGATTTAGAGGGGAAGTCTGGCATTGTGCCTCGTGGCGAACAGGTCTATCATTGGAGTGCCCCAGATGGTGAAGAGAGATTCGCAGATGGATTTCTTGAGGCACCATTCGCCTGTCGGAGGTTTCCGGTGTGATAGGGAGTCGGCAATCACATTCCTGTTGCCTGGGATATGGAGAGGAAGGAGTGTGATGTTGTGCGGGAAGCAGAGGTTGAAGATTTCTGCAGTTAGGTGGTGGAGAGATCTGGATTTCGTTCCTCCTTATTTCTTTAGGTAGGCCAGAGCAGTCGTGTTGTCGGACTGAATTTGTATAGTTTTGTTCCTGATGTTGGGAAGGAAATGATGTAGGGCAAGTAAGATTGCTCGGAGCTCGTGGTAGTTGATGTGGTCCGTGCAGGATGGAGGCCAAAGGCCGGAGGCTTCTTGTGTTCCCAGGTGGGCACCCCAGCCCGTCTTTGAAGCGTCCGTGAAGACGAGTACCTCGGGATGTGGTTCGTGGAGAGGTTGTGTCTTCGTGAGGTTGGTGACAAAGGAGGGAGTCCAGAGGAAAGTCGGGGCTGAAGGGGGTTTGCTTGTCCGGGAGGTCCTGATTGATTGCCCGATTGTCTATGCGGTGGTGGTGAAGTGGTCTTACCATCCATTGACCGTAGGGGACGAGGTTTGCCATTGCGTCCATCTTTCCGATGAGGGAGTTTAGTTCCCGAGGAGAAAAACTTGTTTTCGAACGAAAGAGGCGGGTGTGGAGAAGGAGGTCTTCTATCCGCTCCGGGGAGGGGGCAATTCTTGCTGTGTGGAGGTCGAAAGAGGCTCCCAGGAAGGTGAAGATTTGTGCTGGGATTAGGCGAGATTTCGAGTAGTTTATTCCGAAGCCCAGTCGGTTTAGTAGGGAAATGGTCTTGTCCCTGTTTTGTAGTAGAGTAAGAGGGTCCGAGTTGTTGAGGGCCCAATCGTCCAGGTAAGCGTTGGCTTGAATTTCGTTTTGGTGTAGATGTGCCAGAATAGGTTTGAGAACCAAGGTGAAGATTCTGGGGGCTGCATTCAGGCCGAAGGGAAGACAACGGAATTCGTAGACCTTTTGGTTGTAGATGAACCGAAAGAGGTGCGTGATAGACGGATGGAGTGGGACATGGAGATAAGCGTCTTCTAGGTCGATCGAGACTGTCCAGTCGTTTTGCTTGAACGAAAGACGGATGGATTCGAGAGTTTCCATTTTGAAATGGTCGTTTGAGATGAATTTGTTGAGAGGTTTCATGTTGAAGATCAAGCGGGAGCCTCCTGACTTCTTTGGTCGGGTGAAGATGAAGCTGTAGAAGCCCGGGCCTGGCTTGTGGCATTCACTTATCGCATCCTTCCGCAGGAGTTCTGAGACTTCGAACGATAGTTGTTGTGTTGGTGGTGGGGAGAATTCCCATGGCGGTGATGGGAGGAGCGGTGGCTTCGACAGAAATTCCGGACGAAAGCCGTGTTTGACGATAAAAAGGACTTCTGGATTTTTTGTTAGTTGTAGCCAAGCTGGAAGAAAAAAAACGTAATCTGGCCCCGACTGGGAGACAGAATGGGTGAGAGGCGTCATTGTTGGTTCTTTTCAGCCCACGGTTGATCACGGGAGCGTCGGCCGACTGCGAGGGCTTGAATAGGAAGCAGTCGGGGATGGTTTCTTCGACCGTCTTGAGAAGCGCGGCCAAGGAGAAAACTTGGTCATCGGTGGCCTCGTCCGGGAAGTGAATCCTCTTGCCGGACGAAAGAGGGATGGCGGGATGTGGGGCTTCGGTAGTCGCCGTGGGGCCCGCAGGAGGAGAAGCTTGCGGACGAGAGGGAGAAGATGACTTGCGTCTCTTCTGGGCGGTAGGGGGCGGCGTTGAGCGGCGTTGGGCGGCGTTGCCCGAGTCGTGGCTGGAGGCAGAAGTGATCCAGGCTTGCGTGCGGAAGACGTGCAGGAGGGAGGCGGCATGGGATTGTCTTGCATCACACGGACTGTTTCCTGGACGATGTGCCGGATTTCGCTACGGGAGACGCTTCGACCAATCCGGGAGGAGTTGGACGACAAGTCAAAGGGAGAGTTGCGGGCTGGAGAGAGGGTAGCTGCCGTAGCCCGTTGGAGGGATTTCTTGGCTTCACAGTAGACGTCTTTCGCCCGTAGAGAATCCTCCCGTAGAGCCGATAGGTCCATGGGTTCGGCCGGCGGGGTGCGCTGGCCGGGTTGCAAGGGAGAGTCCGAGAAGACGTTGTTGCTTGCAGATGGAGCTTCGGTGAAGGAGGCGGCAGGGATCGGGCCAACTGCGGCGAGGTCGAGGGCGGAGATCCAGCGGTTGTCGAGAAAGAAGCCAGTTGCTTGCAGACGAAGGAGAGCATGAGAGGGAGTGGCGAGCGAAGCGGGAGCTTCAGAGGCGGCGGCCATCTTCGGGTAGAATCCAATTTTCCGTGCGAAAGCTGGGAAACAGCGGCGCGAGGTGGCGTGAGACACCTCTGGAGGAAAATGAATGCCGATAGCGTGCGCGCTGTCGCTTTTATAAGGGAGGACTACCACGCGCATGCGCGGTAGGGGACATGCAAGCAGGCGGCTGCGCACCGGAAGAAACCTCCAGGGGAACATCACATTCGAGGAATGTAATGCTAAATTATCAGGTTAAGATGTTTTGGCAGCAAACAAATTACGATTTAAAATTACGAGTGTGGGAGGGGGGGTGTTTAGCTGTGACACGGGTTTTTCACGATTTCCACCAAGCTTTGCCGACCTCCAGTTAAAAAATATAGTAGGCCTCGTAGACATCAAATTTAAAAATACAGTATAGGCTAAAAAATACGTGTAAAATTTAAAATATAGGTATTTAAAGGTTATTTTTCAGCAAATATATAGGCTTTTATAGGTTTTTGTCAGTTTATTTCATTCAGCACTTAAAGGGCAAATAAGGTGCTTTACTCTTGTTTATTACAATAACTAGCTTTGCTTCGTATTGGCGTGTATTCACGCATCATGTAGTTCAGTTGATTTCTTTCTGGTTAGTTTGGCTGATCGAACTTTGACATCTTCAGAGCAGTTTTTCGCGTATTTGGGGGTCAAGTTACCGCAATGAAATTAGGCCTAATGGAAAGGCAATTTAATTCTCTTTCACTTGGTGGTTCTCTCATCTTTGTAGGTCCTTTAGTTCAAGAGGAGTAAAGGAATACACACGCGCATAGTATGCTATTAATGATGTACACCTTTGGGCATGAAAAAATTATCGTTTTCGTTACACTGGGGCTTTAAACAATGCCACTCTTTGGTATCAACAACGGAGAATTTGTTCTGCCTTCAGTGACGTATATTCTTATTTGCATTGTTGTTGGCAACTTGAACAATCATTTTTATACCCCAGAGGTGCACATAAGCCTACAGATAAACCTACATATTTATCAACTCTCGTAAATACAGAAAGAATAATTAAAATATTTTGCATTTGATACAATAAAATGAATGAAGTTCAGATTTACCAATTTTAGTACCATTTCTTGTGACTTCATGCCGTTGTTAGCAGTTTAACTTACTAAAAACTCAAGACCAATCACAGTATAAAAAACAGATTAAAACAGGAGCTTTCGCCCAGTCTAACTGAGCATTTTAGTTTCATGAGTTCACAGTGAGTGTGGTTAGTTTAACTAACTCATTTTGCCTTTTTTTTTCTAATACCTTTTTAGGGAAAAAAACACGCATACCAATTAAATCATTTAAAACACAGCTGACAAAGTCATCTAGTGGCAAAAAATGGCAATAACATTTGTAATCAACATACTTTTTTTTCATTGCGGAAAAGTCAAGCTTGTTGCACACTGCTCCGTTCCGTCCCTGTGACGAAGAGAGCCTCCAGGCCACCGTAGTTAGCGACGGAGGCAATGTGTGCTGGACGATCCGTTGCAGCCGGTCGCTAATAATTTTCCCCAGTGGTTATTTTTATTCGTGATCCCACCTTTACTGGGCTAAAAAAGGTGTGACCAGTCCACGTCCCTCCCCACTGGAAAGCCTGAAAAATCTACGAAGCCTACCTATCATTTTCTCTCCTCAGCCAGCCTTGCCCCCCCCCCCCCCCCACCACCACCTCCTGACAAATAATGATCGGCCCCTAAAGGATTGCACGATTAGCTACTTAATGAAACGTCAGGCTTGCATAACATAACTTACAAAGGAAATAGTGAAACAAAAGGGTTACGTACATTTATAATCAGCTATCAAGTTGTTGGGGGTTCCCAGCTTCACCTCCTCGTCCCGCTTTCCTTGTAAATTCTCACTAGCAAAAAAAATTGGGGTTATGGGAATTCATGAAAAATCCTACGTATTTACATTACCATTATAGCATCAACCAGCAAGCTCAATTGCATGTACCAGTACAATGGAAATAGTGAAACAAAAGGGTTACGTACCTTTATAATCAGCTATCAAGTTGTAGGGGGTTCGCAGCTTCACCTCCTCATCCCGCTTTCCTTGCAGCCTCACACTAACAAAATAAAATTGGGGTTATATGAGTTCATGAAAAATCCTATGTTTTTACATTACCATTATAGCATCAACCAGCAAGGTCAATTGCATGTACCAGTACAATGGAAATAGTGAAACAAAAGGGTTACGTACCTTTATAACCAGCTATCGAATTGTAGGGGGTTCCCAACTTCACCTCCTCGTCCCGCTTTCCTTGTAGCCTTGCACTACCAAAAGAAATTGGAGTTATAGGAATTCATGAAAAATCCTATGTATTTACATTACCATTATAGCATCAACCAGCAAGCTTAACTGCATGTACCAGTACAATGGGAATAGTGAAACAAAACAGTTACGTGCGATTATAATCAGCTATCAAGTAGTAGGGAGTTCCCAGCTTACTTCCTCATCCCGCTTTCCTTGTAGCCTCGCACAAGCAAAAAAAATTGGGGTTATAGGTGTTCATGAAAAATCCTATGTGTTTACATTACCATTATAGCATCAACCAGCAAGCTCAATTCATGTACCAGTACAATGGAAATAGTGAAACAAAAGGGTTTCGTACCTTTATAATCAGCTATCAAGTTGTAGGGGGTTCGCAGCTTCACCTCCTCATCCCGCTTTCCTTGCAGCCTCACACTAACAAAATAAAATTGGGGTTATAGGAGTTCATGAAAATTCCTATGTATTTACATTACCATTATAGCATCAACCAGCAAGGTCAATTGCATGTACCAGTACAATGGAAATAGTGAAACAAAAGGGTTACTACCTTTATAATCAGCTATCAAGTTGTAGGGGGTTCCCAGCTTCACCTCCTCGTCTCGCTTTCCTGGTAGCCTTGTACTAGCAAAAAAAATTGGGGTTATAGGTGTTCATGAAAAATCCTATGTATTTACATTACCATTATAGCATCAACCAGCAAGCTCAATTGCATGTACCAGTACAATGGAAATAGTGAAACAAAAGGGTTACTACCTTTATAATCAGCTATCAAGTTGTAGGGGGTTCCCAGCTTCACCTCCTCGTCCCGCTCTTCTTGTAGCCTCGCACTAGCAAAAAAATTGGGGTTATAGGTGTTCATGAAAAATCCTAAGTATTTACATTACCATTATAGCATCAACCAGCAAGCTCAATTGCATGTACCAGTACAATGGAAATAGTGAAACAAAAGGGTTACTACCTTTATAATCAGCTATCAAGTTGTAGGGGGTTCCCAGCTTACTTCCTCATCCCGCTTTCCTTGTAGCCTCGCACTAGCAAACAAAATTGGGGTTATAGGAATCCATGAAAAATCCTATGTATTTACATTACCATTATAGTATCAACCAGCAAGCTCAATTACATTTACCAGTACAATGGAAACAGTGAAACAAAAGAGTTACATACCTTTATTATCAGCTATCAAGTTGTAGGGGGTTCCCAGCTTCACCTCCTCGTCCCGCTTTCCTTGTAGCCTCGCACTAGCAAAAAAATTGGGGTAATAGGTGTTCATGAAAAATCCTATGTATTTACATTACCATTATAGCAACAACCAGCAAGCTCAATTGCATGTACCAGTACAATGGAAATAGTGAAACAAAAGGGTTACTACCTTTATAATCAGCTATCAAGTTGTAGGGAGTTCCCAGCTTACTTCCTCATCCCGCTTTCCTTGTAGCCTCGCACTAGCAAAAAAAAAAATGGTGTTATAGGAATTCATGAAAAATCCTTATGTATTTACATTACCATTATAGCATCAACCAGCAAGCTCAATTGCATGTACCAGTACAATGGAAATAGTGAAACAAAAGGGTTACTACCTTTATAATCAGCTATCAAGTTGTAGGGGGTTCCCAGCTTACTTCCTCATCCCGCTTTCCTTGTAGC